>JAKUCV010003941.1:0-10843 GCA_028386065.3 Turnera subulata | reverse complement strand
ACCTCAAAGTATTGGTGATGAGGGGAGGCTCTATAGATTCCTACAGCAATGAAAGATTAGAAGGGGAAAGATGGAAAGTTATTTTCGTAGATAATGAGGTAAACATATGGTACAAAAAAATATATGCATATCTATAATTTATTTTTTAAAATTATATTTTAACTACATAAATAATATTAATATGTCAATATTAATTTCTGGCTCATATCTTGAAACGCCCCGACCCGTATTTACCGTACACAGTAAACACGTGTCGGAACTGTGACGACCCAACCAAATAAAGACCAGCATACAGTGTAAACAACAGATAACTGGGCTCAACAGCCCATAATAGGAAAACATCACAAATATCAAAACCGGCCCAATGGCCCAATAATAGTAAAAACATGCACAGCGGAAGACTTATAAAACTCACATAAACACTGTAAGCACAGATGCAAACTATGGATCCAAGCCTGTCCAAGGGATAACGCCGCAGCCTGTCTGGAATGCACCCAACCTGTACAACAAATAACTCATCCTAATAAAATGAAAGCCCGCAGGTGAGGGGTGAGTCCGAAGTGCTCACCGACGAAGGAAAGACCATCACTATGCACACTAAAATTACTCAAGGTCAAACAGTAAAACCGCCAAAATAAAACAAATCAAAAGACTCAAATAAAATCCAATTTCCAATTTTATCTTTCCGGGCCCCGTCACGGATAAGCTAGGGTCGTACCAGGTTATCAACTTATTTCTGGTGCCAGATCAAAAAGAACCCGGGATCAACATCCCAATATCAAACTCAGGGATCAACATCCCAATCAAACCGGCATCAACATGCCCATCACAAGTAACCCAGATCATGGCCACCACAAAAAAATCTCAAACCATCCGGTCGTACCTCTACTTACCACGTGACAATTATATTACCGTCATTAAAACCAAATCACAGGGATCGACATCCCTAACCAAAATACCAAGGATCGACATCCTTGTCACAATTCATTAATTATTCCATTTTGTACTTTGAACCAAAAGACACAGAAAATCAACACGGGGATAAACATCCCAAAAACCAACAGGACACCGGGATAAACATCCCGAACCAAAACATAGCAAAAGCAACAATCAACAATGCACAATCATCAAAACATAATAACTGAGTAATATAGGCACATATCGAAGGAAATCCATCCTCACCTTGGCCGATTACTCAACTTCGGAAACAATGTCCGGTCCGACGCCGGCTCCTCGGGAAACTGCCCGATATCCAAACCTATACCACAAGACAATATACACTCACATAAATGCACATAATCGGTATACTATGATGCCAAAATGTGAATTTACCCATCCCGGTTACATATCCGTTATTATCTCGATTTATGGAAATTATTTTACCATACGTATATCCGAATATAATTTCGGTACCATACTTTAATTAAAATTCTTAGAAATATTTCATAAATTAACTATAATTTCCAAAATAATAATCATCATAATTTTCCAGAAAAATAATAACCTATTTATAATTTTCAGAAAATATATGGTATTTATCTTTTCTAAATATATATAGTAATAATATTTTCCAACATTTATTTTCCAAAATACATATTATAATTTCCACAAGCTTAATTTTACAGGCAAAATAATATATGTATTAAATTTCCAGAAATTAATTTCAAGGTACATTTATTTTTTTTCCAATTTGATAATAGTTTCCAAAACAAAACATAATTATTTATCAAAGTAAATATGTTTATATTTTAACGAAAATACCAGTGTTAAATTAGCCATAATTTTATCAGAATAAATATATATTTTTTTCTCAAAATTAATTACCAGAAAATAATTATATATATGTATATATAGTTTTTTTTAAATTAATCGGGCTGGGCCATGAATAGTGCAGTCCAGACCCAACCCAAGGTCAGGCCCAGCACCACTCAGCCCAACCCAGCAGCACACCCAACAACACTATTCGCGACCCGTTTCGCGGAAACGGATCCTCACCAATTCCGGGTCTTACCTCCGGGTAGAGCAGCAGCGCAGCGACGGCGAGGCGCGAGGAAGGACGCGAGCACAACTGCAGCTGCGGTGGATGATGGCGACTCCGTGGACAGTGGAAACTCGGCGCGGCGACGTCGGCGTGAGGTGGCAGATGGGGTTGAAGCAGATCCGCCGGGTCCTCGGCGGGTCAGCGGCTCTAAGGCGCGCGTCAGGCGGCGGATGGTGACGTGGTCAGCGGCGGCAAGCTCGCGACGGCACGGGCGACAGGCTGAGGTGAGCGGTGGAGCGCGAGGCGGCGGGGAACCGTTCGCCATGTACAGTAGCAGAGGGTGGCGGGTGAACAGTGCTACCGGGTTCACTTTTTTTTTCATTTTCTGTAATTTCTTTTCTTTCTTCTATTTTCTTCTTTTCTTTTCTTTTCTTTTCTATTTTTCTGAATTTCTTCTCTCTTTTTTTTTGATTTTCAGTTCCTTTTTTTTTCTTTCTGTTTCTCTCTTTTTTTTTCCTTTTTCCTCACTTCTATTTTTCTTTTTCTCTATTTTCTCTTTTTTTTTTCTTTTTTTTTCTCTCTTTTTTTTTCTTCTTCTCTCTTTTTTTTTTTTCTCTTCTCTTCTCTTTTTTTCCTTCTTCTCCTCCACCGGAAGCTTTCCTTTTATAAACTGTAAATTCACTATTACTCATGTGAATTTCAAATAATACAATTCGTCCGTATTACGGGCGAATCCGATCCGGACCAGAAAAATAACTGATACCCCCTTAGTTATTTTCCGGTGTGATTTTCTGAGAAATTCCGAAACCCGAAAAATACCAACTTAGGTTCGAAAAATCCGCGGGAAAATCACGAGAGCGAGAAAACCCTCGGTTTCGAAAAACGACTCCCGATTTACCTTGAATTAATTACCCAAGATTAATTCAACAGTAAATCACGGTAAAAAGACTTCTACAGTCCCGGTAAAAATAAAAAATTTTACCCGGGCTGTTACATATCTAAAGGGAACAAAGATACAAGCTACAATGTTTAGCGAAGGAGTGAAAAAATTCAAAGATATGTTTCAGAAAGACAAGTCTTACTCAAGAATGGAACGACAGAAAGGCCAAATCCAAATTATGCAACAGTCAACCAAAATGTGAAAATAATATTATCAAACTCAACCATTGCAAAAGAAGCTCCAACTCCGATTTCAACTGATGAGCTGAAATACGATTTTGTCGATTTTGGTGATGCTGAGAAGTATGAAAAAGGAAAGCTAATAGGTAAGTATATTAAAAATTCATTAATTTAAATAAAATTATTTAGTTAACAAATCTAACTATTCGTAATGTCTTGGAATAGACTTATTAGGAATTGTGATCAAGGTGAAGCACCAAACAGGTACAAACAAGAACCAAACAAGAGAATTGATATTGATGAATGACAACTAAGGAAAAAATTACTTATAATACCTTTTTGCTATAATATTTTCCTTCATTTAATACTAACTTTTATTTTATATCCAGGAATGAATAATTACCAGTAATCTTATGGGGTGATTTGGCGGAGCAAGAGGGACAAAAATTGTATGAAAATGAAGATAAAAACCAAGTCATTGCAATATCATACATTTGAATATCACAATATAATGGTAAATGATCTACAAAAATTGTTTGGAAGCCTTATATATATATAGTAACTAACAATTTTATATTTAACTCTCAGACATGCTTCAACTATCAACGACAAATAGCATAATTATCATGATAAATCCAAAAATAGAAGAAGCCATCCATATAAAAGAATGGTAAGTGTATTATCTGCTTCAGTTAAAAATGACATCGAAAAAAATATATAATCAAAATTTTTAAACAGGCTTGGGAAACAACAAAAACAAGATATTCAAATTACACAACAACTAAAAAAAAAAAGGAAGAGAGATGCTGCAAAATTGACAATATGGGATATATAGACTATGAGTACTGCAACAACAATAACAACAAAGGTAAATATATAAGTTTAATAATATTAATATATATACTTTCATAACAATATTTGTTTTTAGTTGACAAAAATATTAAATGTATATAGGTCCAATATTTTCATTCCAAGATAAAATTGTGAAGGTAATAAATAAAGAAAACCCATGGTATCATGCATGCAAAAGAAAAATAAAGTGGATATGATGAATACAAATTAAGGTATGCGCATTAAAAAAAATCTTATTTTTGCTAAATATTTTCATTTAACCTTTTATTAAACATATCAAATTCATATCTTATAGGTACATGCTAAAACTGGAAGTGTCTGACGGAAAAGCTAATACATTGGAAACAATATTCGACGAGGTAAAAATGATAATCGGATGCGATGTCAATAATTATATTGCGATGTTAGCAGATGAGGTAAATAATGAATGGAAAGTAAAACTCATCTATTTTGGAATAAGAATTGACAACTACAAGTTTTTATTTTGTAAGCAAAGCAACAAAAAGAAAAATTGAGCCAATGTCAAGACGAATAATACATTTTCTTAGTAAGGATGAATAAAGTAAAAGAGTAGGATAGGGGAAACAGACGATTTTCTGCAGAAGAAGTGGAGATGGCAACTGTTGAAGAACGAAAGGAAAAAGAAAAAACTTGGGATTTGTATTGAAGAAGAAGATAGTCAAATGCAACCAAATCTTAAGAAAGTTAAACTAAAAAAGAATAAAAGTGTTCTGTGACATAAACTTTACTTTTCAAACTTTATGTTAGCTCAATAGACAAAATTTATCATATAAACAATGTTCATGCTTAACATATTACAATTTAATTAATATAAAAAGATAGTATTAGCCGACATAATTATTTAATTAATGCTAACATGCAAAATTATTAAAATACCCTTACTTTAAAATACCCTTACTTTATTATTAAATACCCTTACTTTGTTAATAAATACCCCTAATTAACTGATGCTGACTAAGAACTAATTCTCAATTATCCTCTTTTCAATTATAAAAAAACAAAGCGAAGCCCATCTGCAACTTAATTGATGCCGACTAAGAATTTGCATATCAATTTGTATTCGGCCCTTACTTTTTATTAAATACCCTTACTTTTTTTTTATTAAATATCCCTAATTAATTGATGCCGACTAAGAATTAATTTGCAATTATCCTCTTAGCGAAAGAGCTAAAAGGACAAAAATAATCTTACTTAGTATTAATCATAAATTAATTAATATTTTATTCTTATTTTATTTAAACAACATGTCATATAATAATAATGAATGACATGTAGTTTCTCAATAGTAAAACAAAAATAGTGAAACAGGCAAAATTATTAAAATACCTTTTCTTTAAAATACCCTTACTTTATTATTAAATACCCTTACTTTGTTATTAAATACCCCTAATTAACTGATGCTAACTAAGAATTAATTTTCAATTATCCTCTTTTCAATTATAAAAAAAAAAAAGCAAAGCCCATCTACAACTTAATTGATGCCGACTAAGAATTTGCATATCAATTTGTATTCGGCCCTTACTTTTTTATTAAATACCCTTACTTTTTTCATTAAATACCCCTAATTATTTGATGCCGACTAAGAATTAATTTGCAATTATCCTCTTAGCGAAAGAGCTGAAAGGACAAAAATAACCTTACTTAGCATTAATAATAAATAAATTAAAATATTATTCTTGTTTTATTTAAACGACATCATATAATAACGAATGACATGTAGTTTCTCAATATCTATAACTATATAACATGAACATAAAATGAAGCGCCCCGACCCGTATTTATCATACACAGTAAACACGTGCCGAAACTATTCTTATTGATAGAACAGACAGTACATTGCAGTCAAAATACTACACGGTAAATCCAATACAACAGAAACATCATCCGTCACCCATACACGGGGACCTTTATTCAAACCACACACCAGCTCAACAGTAGCAGCATATCCAGTATAAACATCATCATAAGCCAAATAGGAAAGCAGCAACACAGCAACATATATAACACAACAGCGGAAGACTTATATGCATATGCAGCGGAGGTATGGATCCGGAGTCAGCTGGAGAAGAAACCAGCAGCCATCGAATGTCGTACCTGAACTACGAAACAACTTAACCTACGGGATGAAACCCCGCAGGCGAGGGGTGAGTCCGAAGTGCTCACCAACGAAGGATAAGCAGTGATATACAGGCAACCGTAATACAACAAAGTAAACACAAGCAAAGCAACAACATATCTCATATAAAACTGAGCCAAGACCAAAAGAAAATCTTTTATTATTAATTCCAATTTTATCTTCCGGGCCCCCGTCACTGGACAAGCTAGGGTCGTACCAGGTTATCAATTAATTCCGGATGCCAGGTCAAAGAACCATACCAAATCTTACCATATCGGGACCACGTCCCAAATTACCAAATCATACCGGGTTCAACAACCCAAATTACCATACCGGGAACAACATCCCAAATTACCATACCGGGTTCAACAACCCAAAATTACCATACTGGGATCAACATCCCAAAATAACCATACCAGGATCAACATCCCCAAAATAACCATACCGGGCATGACAACCCCACCAAACCAAGTAACCAAACCAAGTAACCGACCATAGCTTCCCAAAATTAATTTTCAAACCATCGGGTCGTACCACTACTTTCCACGTGACAATTATATCATCATCTCAAATCAATTCCAATTTTCATATTCCTTTTCTCAATTATCCACAGTCAATAGTTCAACATCAATCTCATAATATCCACAGAATCAATATCACAGTCCAATGGCAACAATAATATCCACAGCAGTCAAACAACCAATAATCAACAACTCAGCAGTTCAAACGAACAACAAAGCACACAAAGTATTACAGGCAACATAACAAGGGTTATCCATCCTCACCTTAGCCGATTACTCAATTATGGAAATGTCCAACAGATTCCAAGTCCGGTTCTCCAGCAAACTGCTCGTTATCAACTCCTATACCAATCAAATAATATGCACACATAAGGTGATATGCAAATGCCATGCTATTACTGTGTACCGAAAATAAATATAAACTCGGCTCGGTTACTCCCCCGGGTTAATTCTCCATTATCATCATCATTCACCATTTATTTCAAGTGTCAAAATACCATATCATACTTATACTCATACCCGGATATTATTCCGGTATTTTATTACCTTGATAATACCCTTTCCAAAATTATTTCATAAGTATGTACTTTCCAAAATATTATCTCCACAAATTATTATTTACCATATATTTATTCCCAAAATTATTTTTCCATATACCATATACTTCTCCAAAGTATATATATTTCAATAATTCCATAATTATATTTTCCTTCCAAAAATTCCTTTTCTAGGATTATTATTTTTTTCTTTACTTCTTTTTCTTTTTTTTTTTAAAATCGGACTGGGCCTATGTGTCCAAGCCCACATCCAAAACCCAGCCCCAACCAAGGCTAGGCCCAGGTCGAAGCCCAACCAAGGCTTGGTCAACGGCCCTGGCTGACCCAACCCGAAACCTTCACCCAGCTGCGAAACGGGTCGCCTCAACCCGATTGTCCACATCGCGGTCTGCTCACCTCGGCCTGCAGACGACGGCGGCGGCATGAGCGGCAAAGAGGAGATCGCGACGGAAGGAACGAGGCGCGGTCGTGACGTCGGAGGCGGTGGTTGTTGGCGCGTCCTGTTGCGGTGTCGGCGAGCAAAGGGAGGAGGCGGTCCGTCGGTTTGCTCGTCGGGTTGTCTCCTCTGGACAGCGACGGCAGCTCGTGGTGGCGACGAGCGAGGCGAGCCAGGAAGCAGAAGATGGTGGTGGCGACGCGTGCTAGTGGTTCGGCCGGTGCAGGTGGTGGCCGGCAGCAGGTGGTTGGTGGTGTGTGGTGCTGGAAAAAGAAAAGATGAAGGGAAGAGGGAGGGTGATGTGGCGGTGGTGTTGTGTGTTTAATGTTTTTTTTCTTTCTTTTTCTTTTTTTTTTTCTGATTTGTGATGAAGGAAGGATACTGGGTTTTTGCTGAGACGCAGGGAAGGAAGGTTTTTTTGCAGGGAAGATGAAGGTTGTGTGTACTGAGAAGGCAGGAGAGGGTACAGCTATATAGGCAGCTAAACACTGGCAACTCACAGGCATAATAGGAGAAGGTGGCTGAATAATTGAGCTTCAATTATGCAGTTACTATGCTGCATGTGAAGTGTGACCCGCCTGGTCCAGAAAATATCCAAAATACCCACTTATCTTTATTTCTGGTCCGTTAACTCGAGGATAAACCCGGCTTTTCTGAAGATTCCTGGACCCGAAAAATTCCAACTTTGGTCCGTAAAATCCGCAGAAAAATCCCGAACGTGGGACAAGGCTCGGTTTCTGAATCCAATGCTCGATTTACCATAATTTAATTACCCAAGATTAAAATCAATGGTAAATTACTGTAAATTAACTTAAACAGTCCCGGTAAAAATGAAATTTTTACCTGGACTTTTACAGCCTACCCACCTTAAAAAATATTTTGTCCCCGAAATTCACTTCGATGTCGTGAACAGGTGCGGATACTGAGAGCGCATATGCTCTTCGACTTCCTATGTAGACTCGTTCGCAGAGTGCTTGCTCCACTTAACCTTTACCATCGGAATAACTCTGTTCCTCAACTGTCTGACTTCCCAGGCAAGAATCTGCTCCAGTAACTCTGTATATGTAAGATCCTCTGTGACCTCAACATCTGCTATAGTAACCACATGGCTCGGATCTGATCTGTACCTCCTCAACATGGAAACATGAAACACGTTGTGAATTCGTGACAACTCCTCGGGTAAAGACAACCTGTACGCCAAGGGTCCAGCCCTTTCCACGATCTCATACGGCCTGATGTACCTGGGACTCAGCTTCCTTCTTTTCCCGATTCTGATAACACCCTTCCAAGGTACAACTATGAGGAAAACTCTTTCTCCCACTTGGTACTCCATCTCACGACGATGCTTATCGCCATAACTCTTATGTCGGTCCTGTGCTGCTTTCATACTCAACTTCATACCCAAAGCTGTTTGCAGACTCTTCCAAAACCGTGACGTGAACCTCGGATCTCTGTCTGAGACTATGGACTTAGGAATTCCATGTAGCCTCACAATCTCTACAACATACTGCTTCGCCAACTTATCCAAGATGTCTGTCTGACGAATGGGAAGAAAATGAGCTGACTTTGTAAGTCGATCAACGATAACTCAAATAGCATCATGCTGTCTCCGAGTCAATGGTAATCCAACCACAAAATACATAGTGATCATCTCCCATTTCCACTCTGGCACTGTCAACGATCTCATCTTTCCCGCTGGAGCCTGATGTTCAGCTTTCACTTGCTGGCAGGTGATACACTTAGCAACATACTCTGCTACATCTTTCTTCATACTCGGCCACCAAAAATGGCTCCTCAAATCCTAATACATCTTGGTGCTCCCGGGATGTATAGCATACGGCGTCATATGTCCTTCTTCTAGAATCTGACTGTGCAGGTCACCAACACTGGGTACATATAGATGTTTTCCCAGCATTAGTGCACTATCCCCGGCTATGTGAAACTTATCTTCTTTTCCACTGCGGACTGCTTCCTTCAGCTTGATCAGGTCGGGATCTGCATCTTGTAATTCCACAATCCAGCCTCTCAGGTTAGACTTGACTTCAATATGTGTCAACAAAGCTCCTGTCTCATCAACTGACAAATCAACTCCCATTTTCCTTAACTCGATAAGAGAGGATATCGAGTAGGTCGTGGAAGCATCTTCTGGTTGTCTCCGGCTCAAGGCATCAACTACAACATTAGCTTTTCCAGGGTGATACTCAATAGTACAATCATAATCGTTCAGTAACTCAACCCAGCGTCTTTGTCGCAGGTTAAGCTCCTTCTAAGTCATGATGTACTTGAGACTCTTAACCACTGCGGCCATCTCTAGATCATGTGTCGGATAATTCCTCTCATGTGGCCTCAACTGTCTCGAAGCATAGGCAATCACTCGGCCTTCTTGCATCAGAACTGCTCCCAAACCAAGACCTGAAGCATCGCAAAACAACACATACTCCACTCCTGGCTTAGGTACTGTCAAAACTGGCGCTGATGTCAACTTCTTCTTTAGTTCATCAAAACTCTTCTGGCAATCTTCACTCCAAACAAAAGCTTGATCTTTCTTCAACAGCTTGGTCATAGGACTAGCTATCAAAGAAAAACCCTCGATGAATCTCCGGTAATATCCTGCAAGGCCAAGAAAACTTCTGACTTTTGGTACCGTCTTGGGCGACTCCCAATCTAGAACAGCTTTTACTTTAGCAGGGTCAACCTTAATTCCATCCCCAGATACAACATGTCCAAGGAATGCAACTTCTTCAAGCCAGAACTCACACTTGCTGAACTTGGCATACAACTCTTTCTCTCACAATCTCTGTAGTACTACCCTCAGGTGCTCTTCATGTTCGAGCCTGTTCTTGGAGTATATCAGAATATCGTCGATGAAGACTACCACGAACTTGTCCAAGAACTCGTTCAGGACCAAGTGCATCAAGCACATGAAAACTACAGGAGCATTGGTCAAGCCGAAAGGAACCACTGTAAACTCGAAGTGACCATACCGAGTGCGGAAGGCTATCTTCGGTATGTCTTTCTCTGCAATCTTGACCTGATGGTATCTGTTAGAACAATAGACTTAAGCTAGAGGGGGGGTGAATAGCTTATGACCGAAAATTAAAAACTTTGCAGGAGATGAAGTGCGGAATTGAAAAATAGAAGGACACAAAAGATTTTTATACTGGTTCACACACAACTAATTTGTGGCTAATCCAGTCCTTCAAGGTACACTTGAAGAGTTCACTATCTACCGTTAAGCTT
>JAKUCV010003940.1:27787-54777 GCA_028386065.3 Turnera subulata | reverse complement strand
ATGAATAAATAAAGCATAACTTAAATAAAAGCATAATTAAATAATCAAAGCATAAAATAAAAAGCATAGGTTAATTAAGTTAATTAATTGTTCATCTAATTATCGTCATATTAAGGTCCGAGTTCGTTAACATGATGCATATGGTCCAAGCTCGGGTTTTACCCAAAAAGATCTATTCCGGATTTGCCAGAAAATTCCCTAGGACGCCGGATTCCGGCCAGCACTGTTCACAACAGCCCAATTAGACCTTCAGTTACTGTTCATCGTCCATTACAGAGCCAATGCCGCACCACCACGCTAACAACCCGACAACCAACACTGTCACCATTACCACCACAACTTCCCGGTGGCCGGAACTCCACCAAACAGCAACATCCGCCATCCAAAACACACCAACCCACGCCCACAACAACAACAACAGCGGCGTCATCATCCACCACCTCTGTCCAATTCAATCATCAACATCCGCCAACAAAATTATCAACAGGACAATTCAATTAGAATAAATTGACGAATTAAAAGGGAGAGAGGAGGAGGAATCGTGAGACAGGGAGGAGAAAGAGGGATCAGCGTCTTAGCTTACCCACACGACGGCGACTCGGGATGCAGAGGAGGGAAAGCGTGCGGCGGAGCGTCACGGGTGGCGCGTCTGAGAGCAAAGGCAGAAGGGGAGGAGTTCGGGGCGTTTCATTTTGGTAGCGGAGCGGGCGTTAGATCTTGTTGGGCAGTCTTGTGTGATTGTTGTCTTGTTTGCATAGTTCGCTCCAGTTGTTTATATTTTACATCATTTAGTTAGTACATTATGGATCTAGTCGAGGGACGCCAGCTGTCGCGGGACATACACATAAGAGGTAATGATGCCAAATATGCGAAAATACAAATATTAAAAATATTGCTAATATTTTGATAGAAAGGGAAATATTAATATTTGATTGCAAAGGGAAATAGTACATTGATATGTTATATTTTATAAAAAGGGAAATATTACATGGATTTTTGATATTTTTATAAAAATAAAGAAAATACATTCAACGGTTTGCAACGACGTTGACGCGGAAGCTGTTTGCGTCACTGTTGACGTTGACCGTGACTCTGTCGCTCCAAGAGAACCACATGCCGCCTCTGTCGCGCTGGCCAGGAATCTCGAACCGGTTAGCTTGAGGGAATCGGAGTGGAATCAGACCGTGATCGTCCTGTGGTTTCCACTGCGTCTCCGTCAGAAGAACCATGTTCGGCTTGTACTGGTTCTTCAGATCCCTCAGGGTTCGCGAGAATTCCTGTGCATGTCTTGCAACTCCTCTGCAATTCCACACCAGTAGCCGTACCTTTGGCCAGGTTGGAGGTAGCCGAGTCATTCTGGGTATGCTCTGGGTTGTCATTGCAAGCTGGTAGTAAGCACCTTGCTCCACAGTCTGGCAAGTGGACTCCAAGTTGAACTCTTGAAGCCTATCCGAGATGAAGAACATCACGGAATTTGCTGAGCCGTTGTATGAAGTCCTCAGTGTCCCATGGTCCTCTAGGAAGAACACCTCTTCCATTGGAGTGACGAAGAACAGCGACGAGTAGAGTTCGTCGACAAAGACCAGGCGTGGCATTCTGCCGAGCTCGTTCGGTAATTCCTCAGCACGTTCGTTGACCATGCTGTAGGCCAGACGATTCCTTCTGCCAAGATTGGCACCTTCGACGAAGAAGACGGATGAGGGAGCAGGCATGTTGTTTGACGTGTAGTGTTTTGCTTTTCGGAATTTTGTGGTTTTGTTTGCTTGAGCGTTTTGTTTGCTTTTAAAATGCTTTTGAGGATTTACACATCAACACTCCTTCTTTTATACACTTATGGGGAGCGTGATTACCGTTTCTGATTTTCAAGATCTTGCTTTTTGAATTTACCGTTGCTTGCATTTATTGCTTTACGCGTTTTTTGGACCCATGCCAGAGTTTTTCAGTCTTTTTCCATCTCTTGATTTTCTTCACTCTGGCTACCTTGTCTTTTCTTTCTACGGTCTTATTATCTTTTCTTGCATCTTTTATCACATGCATTCGTGACCGTCGAGGCTAGACGGATGGGACCGTACCTCGAGTAGAGTGCATGTGCGACGAGTTCACAGCTGTTCGGACATCGTGGGGAGATGCGAGCTTCGACAGACGTTTTTGGCTCATGCGGAAATTGTGAACAAGTGGGTATCGTTTCTTTCGAGGGACACAGAATGTTCCCGTGATCATCGCTGTGCGAGTTACGTTTCGTGATTCGAGAATGTTTACGTCCAATACGAGCACGATCATGAAAACGTGTTTTATTTTAATTTCTTTTTGTTTTGATTTTGTTTAACGAGTTTGTTTTTAATTTTCTTATTTTTGATTTTATATTCTTATTATTGATTTTTATTTTACTTTGAGATATTTTATTTTCCGTTTAACATGAGATTTTATAACACAAGAGATTTTTGATTTAAAAGGAAATTATTTTATTTATTTTAAAAGGTTTACATCGGAGAAGAAGTACTCTCTATGGAGTTACTTGCTTCTCTAGATCTTTTACAATCTTTTTGACATTTTTCATGTGCGGGAACAGCTCCATGCACGCCAGTTCTATCTGCGCCACCGCCGAGCTGATCTTCTTCAGCGAGAAGTTCAGCTGCATTAGCTTCTGTTGCGGAGTGCTGCTCTCAGCTACCGCCTTGCCCTTGCGATCTTCAGCTTTCTTCGGGACTCGCTTCTTCCGTCGTTTTGGGAAAACGACCATGTGTTCCTGCAGGCCGATGATGTTCGTCTTGAACCGCTTCTTGGGAGGTTCCTCATCAGAGCTTGTCGGGAAGGCTTTGCCACCGATGTAGCTGTTGTTTTCGGAGTCTGAGGTAGTCCTTGATCTCAGTGGAGAATCCATGACTGTGTGTGAGTTTGCCAGTCATGAGTTTTGGTATTTATAAGCGAATGAGATGTCGCTTAAGGGTATAAGCGGTATCTCATGTTGAGGTTGGATACCTGGCAGAGTGTGCCAGAATCTTATCGTGATAGGACCCACGGATAAGACGGAATTTCGGGGACGAAATTCTTTTTAAGGTGGGTAGACTGTAACAGCCCGGGTAAAATTTTTTACTTTTACCGGGACTGTATAAGTCCATTTACCGTGATTTACTGTTGAATTAATCTTGGGTAATTAATTCAAGGTAAATCGGGGGTCATTTTTCGAATCCGAGTGTTTTCCCCCGGATTTTTCGGAACTAAGTTGGTATTTTTCGGTTTCGGAATTTCTCGGAAAATCACACCGGAAAATAACTAAGGAGGTATCGGTTATTTTCTGGTCCGGATCAGATTCGCCCATAATATGGACGATTTGCATTATTGCTCACATGCCTAATAGTAAAAAGGAAAAAAAAAAAGAAAACAAGTTTAAAACCCGTGAAGGGAAACCAGGAGAAGGAGAGGAAGAGAAGAGAGAAAAGAAAAAGAGAGAAAAAAAGAAAGAAAGGGAGAGGAAAAAGAAAAAAAATGAAAGAAAGAAAGAAGAAAGAAAAATGAAGAAAAGAGAGGAAAAAAAAAAGAAAAAAAGAAACGGGAATTAGAAAGGAAGTGAGTCACCGCCGCCGTGAACCACACCCGACCGGACCACCACCACCGTCACCCCCTCCACCTGCTGCCGCCAGCCTTCACAGCCACGCCTTGCCCGCACCGCTCGCCAGCCGCCGTCAGTTCGTGTTCTCGCCGCCTGCACCGCCCGTCTTCTCCTTCGCGTTGTCGCCCACAGCCGCCGCCTCAGCCGCCAGTGCCTCCGCCTCCTTCTGCCGCCGTCGCCTCGTGTTGCTGTGTCCCCTCGTCTTGCCGTTCGCTCCCGTCCGCCACCGCGCCGCCCCTCCTACTCAAGGTGAGCACGAGACAGAGACGACCCGGATGGGTGGTAAAGGACGCGGGTCGACCCGGTAACAAGGGCTTGACCCGATTTGTGAGACGCGGGTTGGGATTGTTGGGTCTGTTGGGTTTGGGCCTGGGTGGTTAGCTAGCTGGGCTTGGCCACGCGGGCCAGCGCTTGGGCCTCAGCTTGAGGTCTGGGCCTGGTACTGTGCAGGCCAGGCTGGCACTATTCACGGGCCCAGCCTAGTTTTAGAAAAAAAGAAAAAGAAAATAAAATCTGGATATATATATATATATATATATATATATATATATATATATAAAGACTATAATTCTGAAAAGGTAATTTTGAAAAGAAAATAATTTTTGGGAAAATAAATAATTTGGGAATATATATATACTTAGTAAATAATAATTTCTGGGAAGGAAATAATGGGTAAATTTTGGATAATTATTGTAAATGCTATTTGGAAAAGAAAGTATATAGGTATATTTATTAATACGAATTTCTTTTTAGGAAGTAATTTCGTATGACTAGTTTTTCTGGAAATATAGTTTTGTTAAAATAAAATAATATTTGGTAATTATAATATGGGAAATATTCTTATTAAAAATATAATATTTGGAAAATATATATATGTACATAAGTTATCTTTTTCAGGAAATTATGATGATTATTATTTTGGAAAATTATAATTATTTTATGAAAATATATTTTGAAAAGAATTTTAGTTGAAGTATGGTACCGAAATTATATTCGGATATACAAACGGTAAATTATTTTTGGTAAAAGATAATAAATAAAAGATGTGTAACCGGGATGGGTAATTTCATAGTATTGGCATCATAGCATACCTATTATGTGCATCTTATGTGTGCATTTGTTATTTGTTATATAGGAGTCGATATCGAGCAGATCCTGTGGAACCGGTTTTGGAACCTGTTGAGGATTCCGTATTTGATAATCGGCTAAGGTGAGGTTAAGTAAATATTTATTTACATCCCGTGATATCAAGTTGCTGTTTGCTTACTGTGTCCAATGGTGCTGGTATGATACTTTGTGGCTGTGTATGATTTGTTGTGTGATGAATTGAGATGATAATTGTTGCCGTTGATGTTGTTGTAATTGTCATTGCTGTTGTTATCATTGATGATACTGGAAATGTGGTTATAAGTAAGATTATTGCTGTTGTTGACTGTAGAATTGTGTGAGTTGAGTACCGGGGGTACTATTATATGATGACAGTTTGGTATTGGATATTATCCAGACGAGCGGAGAGGCTGCGAGCCTGCTCGGGATAATGAGATAATGGTTGGATGATAGAAATGTAGTAACTAGTCGAGGGGAAAGAAAATAATAAAATGGAAACACTTAGACATCTAGTAAGTCACAGTTAAATGTTGGAACAACCAGATGGTAGTCTTAGATTATGGTGCTGGGGGAGAGTTAGTGGCTGGTGCCTGCTCCCTGTCTGTACCAAGTTTTGTTATTGTTTGGGCACTGGGGGAGAGTTAGTGGTTGGTCCTGCTCCCTGTCTGTGCCAGTTATTACGTGGAGGTACCGGGGAGGGGTCCACGGGCTAGCTAGCTTGACTACCAGGCGACGGCCATCATTTAACTTGTGGTAGGGGCCCTGATAATAAAATTGGAATAGTGTGTCTAGAGTCACCAGTGTGTATTTAAGGTTCGTGAGAACCTTGGTTAATTGTTGTGTTGTGACTTGGAATAGTTACGGTGTATGTATATGTATATTTGCTTATGGGTTTACCCGATGGGCACTTCGGACTCACCCCTCACCTGCGGGCTTTCATCCCGTAGGTTGAGTTATTTGTGGTTCAGGTATATTGCATTCCAGACAGGCTGCGGCGTTATCCCTTGGACAGGACTCGGATCCATTAGTTGCATCATGGGTTGCATACAGAGTCATTGTGAGTCGTTAAGTCTTCCGCTGTGCTGTTTATTTTGTCATTGGGCCGTAGGGCCATATTGTTGTTGCTTACAGTGTTTATGTGAGTTAAAGTCTTCCGCTGTGCATATCATTATTATTGTTGGGTCATTGGGCCGGTTTTATTATTATTGATGTTTGTTATTTTGGGTCGTTGGGGCCGAGTTGTTGTTGTACACACTGTATGTTGAGTCATGTTGGGTTGGGTCGTCACAGTTCCGGCACGTGTTTACTGTGTACGGTAAATACGGGTCGGGGCGTTTCATGCGATTAAATACTAAATACTCATACGTTTTGTATACAATCATTATAAAATAGTGGAAATGATAAATACGTCAAAATAGCATATAAATAATATATCCGATATTAAAATAATATATCCGATATTAAACCCATTAAATGGAAAATACTTACGTCATAAGAAATTATTATAGACAATATGTGGCATAAAATAATTGTTTTGTAACGTTACAGAAATAATATTTAAAAATACATTCGTACGTATATAACCAATAATTATAAATAAAGTAGATACAACAATAATAACGCCGTAGCTTATTATAAAATATGATGGACATATATATAGTTTATAACAAAATAGAATCGTTGGTTGAAAATAATGTACCTGTCTTTAAAATAATGTTGCTATTTAATATTTCATCAAAATAATAATACTGCTACTATGTTAGCAATTAACAAAACGTAACAAGCCATAAAATAAATTTTATACAGGCTATATTTATTAGACTTATAAATACATAGCCAAATCCAAAGATAGTTTCATTTAAGTCATTAGTTACTTAATTATATATTGAGTCTATGAAATATCATATATATATATATATAGCCAAAAATTATGTATTTATAATCCGTAATAAAATTATGGCCTATTATTATTTAGTCAATGAAAATATCAGTAGTAATATATATAGGAATAAAATTGATAAAATTAAGTATGGGCCTATTATTATTTTAGCCCAGAAGAACAGAAATTAATCTTATTTGAAACGTAATAATTTCAACTCAATTCAATATGAATAAATAAAGCATAACTTAAATAAAAGCATAATTAAATAATCAAAGCATAAAATAAAAAGCATAGGTTAATTAAGTTAATTAATTGTTCATCTAATTATCGTCATATTAAGGTCCGAGTTCGTTAACATGATGCATATGGTCCAAGCTCGGGTTTTACCCAAAAAGATCTATTCCGGATTTGCCAGAAAATTCCCGAGGACGCCGGATTCAGGCCAGCACTGTTCACAACAGCCCAATTAGACCTTCAGTTACTGTTCATCGTCCATTACAGAGCCAATGCCGCACCACCACGCCAACAACCCGACAACCAACACTGTCACCATTACCACCACAACTTCCCGATGGCCGGAACTCCACCAAACAGCAACATCCGCCATCCAAAACACACCAACCCACGCCCACAACAACAACAACAGCGGCGTCATCATCCACCACCTCTGTCCAATTCAATCATCAACATCCGCCAACAAAATTATCAACAGGACAATTCAATTAGAATAAATTGACGAATTAAAAGGGAGAGAGGAGGAGGAATCGTGAGACAGGGAGGAGAAAGAGGGATCAGCGTCTTAGCTTACCCACACGACGGCGACTCGGGATGCAGAGGAGGGAAAGCGTGCGGCGGAGCGTCACGGGTGGCGCATCTGAGAGCAAAGGCAGAAGGGGAGGCGTTCGGCAGCGTTGCTCCTTTGCTCGGTAGGTCGAGTTTGACGAGTCTTGTGGTGGCGGCTGCGAGCTGAGGCGGAGAGAGAGGAGATCGAGCGGTACTTGGTGGCTCCTGTGCACGATGGCGGCTCGAGGGGAGAAGGAGGCAGCGTCGGGCAGAGCGCGGCGGTGAATTGCAGAGGAGAGGAAGAAAAACTTGAGGAAGGGGCAGGTGTGTGGGGTCGACGGCTAGAGTTGCAGGGGTTAGAGGCAGGGAAAGGAAATGGAGAGGAAGAGAGTAAGGAGGAGGTGGAGGTGTGGTCGGCGAATTCGGGTAGAAGAAGATGATGGAGGGGCGCGTGGGGTCTGAGGCAGGGGAAGGAGAAGAAAGAGAGAGGGGTGTGAGGAAACCGGTGAAGGGGAAGAGAAATAAAGAGGAAGAAGAAGGAAGGAGACAAGGGGAAGAAGACAGAGGGAGAGAGGAGTAACCGAGAAGAGAGAAGAAAATCTGAAAAGGAAAAGAGTGAAGGAGAAGGGAAAAAGAAAAGTGAGGAAGAAGGAGGAGGAAGGAAAAATTCGGAAAGAAAGAAAAGAAAAGAAGAAAAATGTGGAGAAAAGAAAAATTAGATGGGAAAAGAAGAAAAGAAAAGAAAATGAGAAAAGGAGAAAAGACAAGAAAGAGGTGGCCCGGGAGAGAGAAAAACGGGGCTCGATGTCGGAAAAATCATTGATCCAGAACAAACCGAAATACCCTCGCGTTCGCCTTTTAATCCACCACTGTCACAAGGGCATTTTCGTCTTTCCAAAATTCCGTCTCGGTCTGAGAATACATCTGAGGCTCGGAAAATCCAATATATATTCCCGATCATCGTCCAAGTCTCGGAATTGAAAACCGAGGCTCGGTAAGTTGTAAAGGATGCTCGAAAATCCTGAGTAACCTTTGAAGTTAAATTCTGAAGCTCAGTTAAACGAAGGGCACTCTAATCGTCGCATATCCTCGGCAATTGATGCGAAGCTCGGTTATTCCCGGTAAAACTCGATAGAAAAATTTAAGAGTGATAGAATTCCCGATTAACAACAATAAAATTTTATTACCACCGTAAAGGTCAAAACAACTTGGTAAAAACTACGAAAATTTTACCCTGGTCGTTACAACTTTCCTTAAGACGATATTTGCCGCCACCACTTTATCCAAAGTCAGTATACAACGGTGTCTTACAAATTTGCCTCAGAGATACAATGAAGTCCCTGGTTGGAGATATTTTACATAAACACCAACAATCCTTGATCACCTTCCAAAATTGACAGGATATCTATCTTGTATGGTAACCTCTGCAGTAGTATACCATACAAAAACGCAAAGTTTTTTTTTTTGGGAGAAATTTAGTAGATAAGGAAATGGAGATGTGGAAATAAAATAGAGAATATAAGATAAAGATAATCTGGACTCTGGAGAGAAAGGAAGACATTTTGTACGCTTGATATTCTCTTACTGCTCTGTAAAAGAATTAAAAAGCCTTATTTATTGATTTTAACAATTATAACTCTTCACTTTAAATTTCAAGTTGTGTCTTTTCCAAAAAAAATAAAACTTTTCAAACCTTTAACTTTTTTTTTTCCAGACAAATACCAAAGGGTACAAAAGGCACCTTTTCCAAAATTAATTCCCTTCGTATTATAAAATTCTCCAACATTCCCCCACCATTTTATAATACCTTACAATTTGATAGTTCTGCAAATATTATGCGTAAATGAAAATGTCGGTAAGACTTGAATTTTCACTTAGTGAATCGTGTATCGCCAATCGAAATTGCTAGTAGACTATGCTTTGAACTAACATCTTCCATATTGACTGGTTTGACTACATATCCACACACAAGATTTCTCATCCAGAAATTTGATCTAAGTAGCTGACACGTTAAAGGCCTTGTGTCTTGTATCTGTTCATGAGTGCTATTAGAGTTCGAGCCATAAAACTCCTAGAAGCAGCCACACTTCCACTCACATAGGTGATCTCTATATCCTTAGTGTTCCCGTTATAAATACTTTCACAAATACATGCCATAGAGATCTATTAAGAGCATAAGCTCACCCTTTCTTCATTCTAACGGGTACCAAGCACTCTCACCTTGGGATGAAATTTTAATATGAGTGCTTGCCAATCATCCTAATAGTGTACTTTGACTCATTGAATTCAAGATTTAATGTTTTATCAAATGTTGCGTCGGAGGTTCCACTATTGGTTACCCAATAAAATTGGCTTGAGACCAATCCCGTTTGAGATCTTACTTACCTTATCTCTGGTAAATCTTTTTGTATAAACATCTGCCAAGTTTTATTGTGAACTCACAAAATCAATGATGATCACCACATTTCTTATCACCTCATGAATTTTACTGATATGCAACTATTGTTTTAACATTTGATCTTTTAGGCTTTCACCCGTGAAAAGATACGTAAAATTCCCTTTTTCTTTCCAGTTTTTGCGTTTACTAATATTTCTCATTGCAATGTAAATCCTTAAGCAAAGGGTTCCTAAAGAAAATTTAAGCAAAGGATTTTTTTTTTGGATCAGTAATGGAAAAAGATAAGTATACACTCATGACAGGGTTAATGAAATCAGCAAAATAGTTTAGATATTTTTTTTTAAGAATCTAGTTTAGATAAAAATTAGTATGAATTTTGGTAAATATGAAAGAAATATAATGGTTTAAATTTGTAAAAAAAAATGACAAACAATTTGAAAGGGTGAAATGGCCAATGGCTTGTATCTCTTCAAAGGTGAGTAGGGTCTAATATGTATATTTAGCTGTAGTTTTCATGTTGCTTATCTGAGTGTCAAATCACCTTATTGATTAAGCGTGGAATAATTGTTTAGGTTGCAAAAAGCCGCCGGGATGCCCCTTCAATTTAGGAAGGATCTGAGTCGAAACCTTATCCTCTTAAACACTAGAACATCGTTTAATCTTTCTCGTTTAAATAAATGGAAGGTGAGGGGTGGTCCAAATAATTAGATGACAACTGCTTACCACCCTCCTTTTTGCACATAGTCAAAATCTATGAAAAAAGTAGGTGCTGTCTTTGCAGTTTACATCTGAACTAAAGCTATCCCTACTTCCATGTTAAAAAAAATACAGCTATCTCGACTTGGGTTTGGGCTAAATTTCGATTCATCTTTTGCCCATGTAGCATAGCATACAGCAGACCTACAAGGTTAAGATTAGGCTTCCAAACCTTAAGCTTTATATAGAGTTTGGCCCATTTCCAAGGCTCAATGAGAATGAGTTTAATACAAAACAATTACATGGAATTTGTTGTAAAAGAATGTAATTTATGGAAGGATTTTTGGAAGAAGAAGAATAGGATGGAGGAAGAAAATAGGGAGGAACACGGATTGCAACCAGTTTTTCATATATATATAAAACATGAGGTATGCATATGTATATGGTACAAACATTTATACTTTATTTTATAACACTCCCCCTTGAATGCTGTTTGTACCTTGGGTAGAATACGTTTTTTAGGACAATTGCCTCATTAAAAACCTTACCAAGAAAAAATCCAGTGGGATAAAAACTTGGTGAAGGAAAAAAGAGTGCAGCGCGTATTCTACTCCCCCTCATCTTGACTTCTGTTGATTCCTTGATATCGTTGCATGCCAATCGTCCTTGTCAGCTTCTGGTGACGTGTGTGTTGTCTGATCACTTTGATACATCATTGCTTTTGTAGTCCCGATGATATTGTAATATAATGTGTAAAGTTGTAGTTGACGTCCGTCTCTGCTTTATGTGGACTGAATAAGGGATCTTCATCTGCAAAAATCAACTTTACTCTCTTTCGGGTTTACAAGATTACACATTTGTTATTTCCCGAAGATAAGAGCAAATACATATCTTGCCTATAGGCTTAAATCAAAAGCTTCAGGCTTTATGTTACAAGCAATACATATTGCACTAAGACAGGGTACTCCAGGACCAGTCTAATAGCATGGTATTTGGAAGCCTCTTCTGGAGTTCCAATCACTAACTATATAGATATCAACATAAAATTTATTCATACTCAAAAATGTTTTAAACTCAATTTAATTTTGTAATTTCCCGGGAATTAGTTGCTTCAGGCAACTTGGATCCTTCAGGGATCTTTATGTATATTTCACAACTTATGGATCCATAGTAGGCTGTAAAAGCATTCATTAGATGCATTTCTAATTCTTTATATAATGCCAGACCTTTCAAATAATTGCATCCACCACAGGGGAGTGAATCTCCTCATAATTAATACCAGAACGTTCGGGTAAAACTTTGTGCAACCGTGCTTTATATCTCATTTATATTTTCCGCACAAATACCCATTTTTCGACCGATCAATTTTACACCATCTGGTGTACGGACTACAGGTCCGATAAATATCTCGCTTCGCAAGCGAGTCTAACACAGTCTTTAATTATATCTCTTTATTTTGGCCAATCATACAGTACCTACATTCATCAGTAGGTTCATGATCCTCTATTTTAATATTTAGCGCTATAAAAATTCTATTCTGTCGACGGTTATTTCTCGTCGGTTCCATATTACTTCTGACACTGTAATTGAGATCTCATCATATTCACTTATTTCAGGTACCTGAGTTACTTCTGGAACTTTATCACTTTGTGACAGAGAATCAACCTCTTCTAGAGGACTTTTAATTCAAACCTCTACTGGATGCCATATTTTCTTACTGGGGCTATCTTATCACATTTGCTCCTTTTTCTCTATTGAGAATTTCTTTTCTTTTTGGAACTGAGTATAAACTATAGATTCATTTGCATACTTATACTGTTCTTGAGGAACATCAATTTAAACAGGAGCATTTGCAGCTGGTATATGGTCACACTTAATTTAAATGTGTCTGGCAATTACATATCAATTTTTTCTGCAAATGAATCATCTTCTTTTGATTATATGAGGATCATCATTCATATGCATTTCATTCATCTTGAGTCTTGATCCAACTGCTTCTTTCCTCTCCCTTATGTTGGGTAAACTCTATCATCAAATTAACATACCCAACATACACAACAAATATTCCCAATCTTCTTTAAGGACCAACAAAACAATGCTGTGGTGGAGCATTTTTATACTATATAATCGATGGTCCGAAGATGGGAGATACTAAGTATGTGACCATTAATCAATTAAAGGGGAGATCTTATCATGTTGGCTTGATGCACTCAAGTGTTGCTGCATATAAAATACCACTTTGTCAAACAGTGATATTTCATCAATGGTTCTGCAATCAATTGTCAATATGGCCCAGATCTCTTTGGGTTTATTTCCAATGATATACATTCTCTATTGAAGAAATATATCAGCATTATCTAGACATATAATCTAATAACATGAGTAGGGATATGCACCTGCAAGTGGCTTAATCATTAGAACAAGTACGCACAATGCCAACTTACGTCACATAATAGACCATCTAGTCGATGCATCGTAAAAATTAACTAGATGGTTAACACCGTGGATTTATCAGTCCACGTTTGTGTCCCTGAACTATTCTCAAACTTGCTGGTGATACTAGGCCATTCTCATCTTAGGGAGGCCGTATAATAACTTTCGCAGCAAACAAACTCATAAAAATTCATTGATTGTAAAACTTCTGGTTTTTCAATGAATGATCCAAATATTTTTCGTGCATCATTATTGAACCCGGGATGGCACAACTGGTCATGCCAAACAATAAGTCCATGTACCAACTTCAAGTTGGTGCCAGTTTCATGCTGGATAACTTAGAAAAATTATTTACCAGCTTCTGGCTGGTGCATACAAGCTATAAATTACATGTCTATCAGCCAACTTCTAGTTGGTCTCAGCTTCAGGCTGTATAAACTTGTGTATTTAAACACTTAAAATTTCTAGCTTCAGGCTAGAGCATTTCAGCTTCTGTCTTGATATGTCAAGTTTTGATTACTCAACTGCTAGCTTCAGGCTAGCTATACATGTGCCAATTTTAGGCTTATTTCTGCCACTCATGTCAAAAAAGATCAGAATTATTGGAAAATAATTAAAGTAGTGGCAAACTTTTCTAAAAACAAGACCTCGAAGATTGAAAAGTTTTGGAGTTTACTGACAAATAATGCAAAGTTTTAATTACCGAAAAATCTTCTGGATCTTTTCGGAGACAGAAATATGGTCCACATTTGAAAAAATGACACCTAGCTGTCTAATCTCAGACTATAAGAAGGGGAGGCGGTTGAGACAGGAAGATGCAGAAAACTCAGAAAATTCAACAGGACAAGAAAAATGCCTTCCCCAGCTACTGTTTTCTTTGTTGAGGGTGCCTCTCTAGGAAGAAGAAATAGGTTAGCATATAGTATGGTGAATGAGCAGCAAGAGGAATTACCGAATGATCTGGCGAGAATTCCTCGTTTAGTGTTTGTTGATGAACTATATTCATCTAGGTTCTTTGTAACTCCTATGGAAGGAACATTCTTCCTAGAAGACCAAAGCAATCTAAGAGCCTCCTTTTATGGCTCGGCTAATTCTATTATATTTTTCATATCTAATAGACTGCAGGATTTTCAGCTAGAGCCTTCATGTCAAATTTTAAATCAAAGCAGTTATTATCAGGTTTCCATGATGGCTCGAAGCGTCCCAAGGATGACTGGGTTACCACCTACATGGCCTAAGGTACGGCTTTTACTGTGGAATTGCAGGGGTGTAGCAAGAAGGTCTCAAGACTTTGTGCGTACCTTAAGGGATCTGAAGAATCAGTACAAGCCTAACATGGTACTGATTACTGAGACTTTGTGGCAAGCAGGAGAGAATCATGGTGTGATTTCACTTCGTTTTCCTCCAACGAATCGGTTTGAGATACCTGGAGAAAACAACAGGGGTGGTATGTGGTTCTCCTGGAACGACAGTGTTAGGGTCAACATTAATGGTGAGGCTCAGAGTTTCAGGGTTAATGTTGAACCCAACAGATAGATTACTGTTTAAACATATGTATGAGAACCATTCTTCTTTGAATGTTCTCTAGTTATGTATCCGCTTATGCAATAATAATATGCATGTTTGCTTTGAGCCTTTTCCATTTATTATCTCATTTACGCCCACAGGCACAAATAATTATACGGTTTTATTCGCTTCAGGGAATAGATCAGAGTCAATTCGTCGGGATTCATAATAATTTATTTTATTACTAGGGGTGTCTGTACCCTTCAAGAGTATATGCTCTTCCAGAGCGTAAATATACGATCTTCTAGATCATATTTAAAACATGCGTTCTTTAGGAACATATTCGGATTTATGCTCTCCTGGAGCGTGTTAATCGTTTTCTCATTTCGAGATGTCATAATATGTTATATTGACATCCACACATATAATTCTCCCCCTGTGGATGTCAATTTTGCATTGTCTTCGAGACTAATGCTTGAGGCATTATTCTAGAAACAATTATAAAGTACTGAAAAATAAATAAAATAAATTGCAATGCGTAATAATTTAAACTGAACATAAAATAAATTGAATATAAAATGAATTGCTCCTTCAGGGTAAGCAAGTATAATATTCACCTTCTGGTGGTCATATAATTTCCATCTTCTGGTGGTAATAGTGTTTATTTTCGATTTTCCTTTAAAGGATCTTCAGGATCTTTTGAACAGTAAGACTTCCAGTCTTCGTCGTATTTTCTTTTATTGAGTCTGTTGGACGCTTATATTTAGTCTTCCAGACTATTATCATGTAAATTCCTGTCCGCATTTGATACCCATAATAAATTTCTTCTGGAAATTATAAGGGTCTTGAATAACATAGGTTAAATAAAATTAAAGACTGAAATGAAAGAAATAAACATGGGCCTTTCGTTAATTAGCCCAAGGAAGAATTAAATAACCGAAAAATTAAAAGCAATGGGCCTAACATAAATTAGCTCAATTAAAATAAATAACTAAAATTAAATGCAATGGGCCTTCCTTTTAATAGCCCAATCGTAATTAAAAACATAAAATATGCTTACTCGATAAATCTTTCAGCAATAATATATATAATATATCATATTAATACATGGGCCTTTTAAAAATTAGCCCAATAAAAATTAAATAACTGCAAATTAAAGGCGATGTGCCTTATATGTGCCCATTTAAAATGTAAAGGAAAGCACTAAAATAAATACAATAGCCTTCCGGGCTTGTCGGGAAAATTCCGAGGCGCTGAATTTCAGCCAAACACAAAATAAGTATAATAGCCTTCCGGGCTTGCCGGGAAAATCCCGAGATGCTAAATTCCGGGTTCGTCGGATCCCGACCGAACACTGTTCACGGTCGCCGGATTCCGGCCAAAAATTACTGTTCACACCGGATTCCGGCCAAAAATTAATTCCCGTGAACTTTCCATTAACCGACATCACAATCCCATCAACAATTCACAGCAACAATTAAACAACAACAACAATCCAACAATGGGTTTTTGGGTTTTTTGGGCCACCGTGTTTAGTGGTTTGGCCAATTTGGTACCCCGACTTTTTTTTTGGCCGGGCATATACCCCGAGATTGCATGGGCAGGCCAAACGTATACCTCTGGTCAGGCACCTACTGACGTGGAGGCTGCCCGGGTATTTGCGCGTGTTACTGTAGCAAAACGACGTCGTTTTAAGTGAGAAAACGACGTCGTTTTAAGTGAGAAAACGACATCGTTTTATGCCACGTTGGACACAGGTGGCTTAGTGGGGCCCACTTCACTCAAAGCCAATCCTCTAAAACGACGTCGTTTTGTTACAGTAACACGCGCAAATACCCCGAGCAGCCTCCACGTCAGCAGGTGCCTGACCAGGGGTATATGTTTGGCCTGCCCATGCAATCTCGGGGTATATGCCCGGCCAAAAAAAATGTCGGGGTACCAAATTGGCCAAACCACTAAACATAGGGGCCCAGAAAACCCGAAAACCCATCCAAATGGTTAAACAAATCAAAAACAACAAAAAAAATATACCCAGTAACGTGGCTGCCAGCGATGGCGAGGCGGCGAAGGGGTGACGCCGGGCGCAGGCGGCGAAGGCGCGACGAGGGCGCGGCGAGAGTGCGACGGAGGCGGGCTCGTCCGCCCGTTCGTGCGTGGGAAGGCAGACCCGACTGCACTGTTCGGGTCGCCGGATCTTGCACCGGGTCTCGCCTCCCTGCCAGCGCGTCCGACGGCAGCTGAGGACAGGAGAGGTGCCGTTGTGGTCGTAGCGGCCCGTAGAGTCCGATGGTAGTGGTGGTGCGTCGAACGACGGCGCAAAACGTCACGCCGGAGGTGACGGGTTTCCTCGCCGGAAAATGGGTCTTTTCTTCTTCTCTCGACCGGCGTCTGTGTGAGTGGATTCAAGCACTGATTAGAGCACCTTCGTGCTGATAACGTGTTGTAAAAGAATGTAATTTATGGAAGGATTTTTGGAAGAAGAAGAATAGGATGGAGGAAGAAAATAGGGAGGAACTCGGGTAGCAACCCGTTTTTCATCTTCATTACCACTTTCATCTAATATTCATATATATATATATATATATATAAAACATGAGGTATGTATATGTATATGGTACAAACAGTATTCATACTTTATTTTATAACAGAATTTAAATTTGTTTTGTATGATATGAATTTCACCAAAGTTAAAGCTCCTTACAAGCATCAAACTAGAAATGCCAATTAGCAGAGAGTAACACTGTGTTCTTTCCTTTCTTCATTGTTTTTTTTTTACCTTACCTTGTCCTCTTAACTAATTGATCACCCAAGTTCCATGTATTTCTTCTCATCCTGAAAGAATGGCCAGTCTAGACACTGACTGCGGTCTCTTTTCGTTAGAAGTTTTGCTGTTTCCTGCCCTCCTTTTTATGGTCACCGGCAAAAAGATTGTAGAGGGAAACATTAACAGAAGAAAAATCTATCTATCATAAGCTTCTCCATTTGGCACCGGAATTCACAAGTTTGACATACGCGGTCTTGAAGTCATTAAAGAACTTATTCTGATCCTCAGCGTAGATTTTAATCCACCTGCACGGTTAAAGCAAGTAAGAAAAGACACATCAAGAACAACTAGCAACAACTTCTATGACTGCTACAAAGAGATAATGTCAAGAGGACGGCTAGCAGATTTCCATAGATGACAAACCTTAAGCATTCATCATCCTCAACAAGTGCGTGATCTGATGGAAGTCCAATCATGCTTGACATACCAGCTGCATTTAGACACAGAGCAGGAATATTAGATGAACAATTAGTTGATGATGCACATACTGATAAACTAGGAAACTTCTACTTTTGTGAGAAACTCAAAAAGGAACTTTGGGCTGGAAAGACAAAGTGAAGAGAAAGTCTTCGCTTACATAACACATTCCTATGACGAACATACTAAAGGTTGCACCTTTAGGCCAATCATTCACATTACTAACTAGTTGGAGATCATATTCTTATCTGATGGAACTTATACAGTTATACAAGTTTAGAAAATAAACTGAAGTTGGGATGTTACATGAAGATTTCCACGGCTTCTCCAGAAGAATTTTGTAGTAAGAATTGTCAAAAACAAGAGGATTTCCAAAGCCCTTGCCTCCCAGAGTATGAGCTCCGGACAATGCAACGAGTTCCTGTGTTCTGCAAAGAAGAAGATTTCCATTTGCTTCAAACAGGAAAATAATGGACCTAAACAGGTCGAATGGTTTGTCAGTACCAAACTGATAATAGTAAATAAGCCAACTCACGATAAGCCTTTTCTTTGAAAGCACTGCTTCAGACCAGGTGCATCAAGAGATTCTTGAGGAAGTTTGCCCTCAGCATCAGGCTCCCTACAAATACAAGTCAATTGTGATTGTAGCCACGGATTGTAGATGAATTTCTATGAACGAAGACAAAGCTCACATGCATGTTAAGTTGTAGCATTAAAGCGGATATTCTTACAATGAATCCAATCTTCCCAATGTCACTGGAATTGTTGGACCTCCACACAGTGAAACTGCTTCAGCTCCTGCTACAGCAATCATGTCTGCCCAGGATACTAATAATAGGAAGATCCATAACAAATTACTAAGGCATCATCAACTTTGTTATGGCTGAAACCTTTACACCATGGTCTTACTGCAGGACTAACCTGATTGTACTGCATCCACTTCACTCTTCGCTTTTGCAAGAATCTAACAACAATTCACCCATTTTGGAGTTAGCCGGAAGGAGACCGT
This sequence comes from Turnera subulata, assembly GCA_028386065.3. Lineage (NCBI taxonomy): Eukaryota > Viridiplantae > Streptophyta > Magnoliopsida > Malpighiales > Passifloraceae > Turnera > Turnera subulata. The sequence goes on along the minus strand of JAKUCV010003940.1, from coordinate 36,112 downwards.
ATTACACTTGACCAGTCTGGTTTATGTAAAATGAAATCGAAAATTACATAAGAATGCTAAAACAACCAGAAACAAGGCTTTTCGAAGCAGACATAACAACATGTTTATCTGCAGGTTCCATTCCATTTTCGAGTTTACAATGAGAAAAGCATGAATAACAGAGAAGCTGGGTAGAGATTGCACCTTTACAGATTTCTTTAAACCTGCATTTTCCGGCCGTTCAAGTTCGTAAACGATTGAGCCATTCATACCCCCTGCACTAAAAGCGCATAGTAAAGCTTAGATAACCAGCCACTAACCGTACAGAGGAGGAACACCATGATTGAATATAAGAGTCAATAAACTCTGCGGTTTAAAAACAATTATAGCCCACTTTATCCTACAAAATAATTACCTGAATTTTCATCCTTCTCATATGTTCCCGCATCATGAAAAACTAGACGAAGTACACCAGCAGCCTTGGCTTTGGTCACCACTTTTCCCAATTCGTCCTTTATCACCACATACGTGCTTGCATCTGACCTTCAGGGTCAAAGTACCAAACTTCAGAAAATCTACTCATTAGAAGCTTCTGTAACAGTATCTATCAGGCAGCAGAGTCACAAGCAAAGTAGCACATGAAGTATTTGACTGCGAATCGAGCAACCAACTACCCGTTGACATGTGACATTGACAAATTAAAGGTACCCCTTTGAACATTCAACTCTCAAGTTGGCATTGGAGTCAAACCCTAGTGGTTCAATACTCACTCCTGGCCAAACTAAGATCGATAAGCGCCTGAAAGGAACTCAACTGGTGGAGTTTGGTTAAAACCCAAGTCTTGTCTACTAATAAATTAAACATCCTCACATGAAAGTAACTTTATCCTTCAAGAATTTGACCGGACTAAATCAAAAACAAGATTGGATCGGTTTGGCTTACTCACTCTGCTGCCTTGGCACAATACTCGTCCACTGATTGATTTAGACGAAACAGAAAGGGCAGTGCGGATATAGAAATGAGCATTCTCCTCCTATTTGAGCCACAATAACCATTATCGCCTGTAAAACGAAAAACAACACAAACCGTGTAAACTGATAAACTTATTTATCACTCTCTTTTGCTTGGTTTTCAAGAACAGCCAAAAAGGGGACAACCCATTCTCCCTGATTAACTGTTGATGAGCTTCACCTGAATTATCAACGTCGGTGGCGGGAAAGACGCAAGCTTTGGCTCGGAATTTGACAGTTGAGTGAGAGGGTCCCCGTAAAATAGCGGGAAATTTGAATTCGGGAACGGGAGAGGGAGAGGGAATGGAGCAGAAAGGAGGGGGTTTGGTGTAGGAGACCGTTAAAGAACCCATCTTTAACGTGCGGTTCACAGAAAATCAGGAATGTGTCTTTAGAACCGACTCGATGGGTTCTCAATTTCGTGCTCCAAGTGGGTGAGGCGCTTATTGCCTGTGGTCGAGTCTATCGGTTGACGGTGACTGGATTGGCCACACGTGAGGTGCTTTGACAATTTGGGTCTAATGTTGGTAAAAGTTGATTCCAGTTAGAAAACCAGGATGGCCACCATGTAGCCTCCTTCAATACATAAGCTCAATTGGTGCCACTTGTGAAGCGATAGGCAATAATAAAGAACTTTTCCCACTTCCCCTAAATCAAATCTAGAGTGAATATATTAGCCATCGATCTACTGATTCTGTTGAAAGGCTTTGTTGTTTAACTACAGAACAAGATACTACATAACATGAAAACAGCAGTAACAAGCCACTAAATCGGGTGATACAAGTACAAGAAGTTATTTTTAGTGAAATTTTGTTATGTTACAACAATGTTATAGAATAATCAGCACTCTTCATTTACAAAGTACTAATAAATAACATATAGAGGAGTGGAGTAGATTTCCTAATAGCTACTAGTATTACAAAACTTTCAGGAATCTGAAAACTACACAGGAGCATCATCAGGAACGTGTACATGGACGTTAACTATAATCTACGTAACATTTCCCCCCATTAACACCACAGTAAATGTTATCTTGGGCCGGAAAGTCGCACAGCAGAGAGGAAGGCGTCACTGTTGCAGTCTGAGGGTCCTGAGGAAGTGCCTCCCTCACTGATTGATTTAAAGAAGCTTGGAAAAAGGCGAGAGCCGAGTGGTGATGATGTTGGTGGATGAGGAACAGGGCAGAGACCTTCAAGCATTTGAACAACTTTGGTCATTGCTGGCCTCAGATACATATCATCCTGTATGCACCATAACGCAACTTTGATGGCAGTGGAGACTCTCTCATCAGCTTCGTCATACTTCAACTTGGAATCAAGGATTTCTCGCACTTTCCCTTCTTCCATCATCTTAAAAGCAAGGGAAGGGAAATGGGATTTCTCTGAAGTTTCTGCTGGGTCATAGTTCTTCCTTCCGCCAATGATCTCCAGTAACAGCATCCCATAGCTATAAACATCGCTTTTCTCAGATATGGCATAGTTTGTGATCCATTCCGGGGCAAGATACCCCCTGGTGCCCCTTAGGGTGGTGAAGACATGGCTTTGTTCTCGAGTCATTAACTTAGCAAGGCCAAAATCTGAGACTTTGGCAATGAAATTGTCATCGATAAGCACATTCTCCGGTTTTATATCACAGTGGATGATCTTTACATCACAGTCTTCATGGAGGTATGCCAATCCTTTTGCTGTGCCTACGGCGATACTGAACCTTGTCTCCCAATCCAACATGAACTCATTGTCTTTCTTGAATATCCATTTATCTAAAGACCCATTTGCCATGAACTCATAAGCAAGAAGGCGATGGGTTCCTTCAGCGCAGAAGCCTTTCAGCCTCACTAAGTGGTGATGATGGATACTACCAATGATGCTAACTTCAGCCCGGAATTCTTTCTTTCCCTGGCCAATGCCTTCCAGTTTCTTCACAGCAAGTCGTGTTCCATCAGGAAGAACTCCTTGATAAACTGAGCCAAATCCTCCCTGCCCAAGTTTCACCGAGAAGTTGTTTGTTGCAGTTTGAAGATCTTTGTAACTGAAACGAACGGGCATCCCGGATAAGCTCTCCAAGAAATTATCATCTTCCGAGGAATCATGTAGAGATTCTTGCAGTGTCTTCTTTCTCTTGTAATATCGAACTGCTAGATAACAAAGTCCAATGATCACAAGCAATGTTGCAACAACTATTATTACAACAACAGGAAAGCCTTTGCTGTTTCCATCCCCTGCAGAGTCAGTGCTGCTTCCTCCATTACTCAAAACTTTAATATATGTATCGAAACTAGAGCCCGCACCTGAGCTCTGGAAGCTCCCAACTTCAGGAAAGAGGAAGCACTTCCCAGAACTGCTTTGGAAGAACAAAGCTATGCATGAGCAGTTATTTCGACAAGAAGCTTTGCAGCCTTCTAAATCAGTTTTGGAAGAAGGTGGAACAAAGCCAAGTGCAAAATAACCGAGCTGATGTCCAACATTTACAAGATCTGTAGAACCATTTGAGGCATCACAAGCAGAGACAATTCCTGTCTTGCAATTTGGGCGGGTACTAAGAGCTGAAGGGCACACACACCTGTTGTTATCAGAACAAATGCTGTATGCATCACAAGGTTCTGGTCTGCTGCATGGATCACTTGGTATTTTTGTTGGTGAAGGGGCAAGAGATTGTCCATTATCAAGATTGTAGAAGGATATAAACCCATCGTTTCCTAGAACTGCAACCCAAGTGGCATTGCTATTTGTATCTGAGAAAATAAATTGCCACAGCAATACCTTGTTCGCATCAAAGAACTTCCATGAATTTGCATCAAGGGATGCCAGAGTAACCTTACCACCATCTTTATTGATAGTTTTACGGTTATCCTTTTGAATGGACCAATAAGGCTGGGGGGTTTTAAAACCTGCAGAGAGAATCATGTCACCAGACTTGATTTCAAGAGAGTATGTCAAGTTAGTGGGGCTAGGATCACTAACAAGTTTCATTCCCTCCACGAAATCCTGGTTCACTATAAGCGTGTCTGTAGGATGGCTAAAGCTCTGCCAGACCTCACTACTGTCATTACCAAGCAAAACCAAATTCCCTGAGTCCTGCAATTCTATTGCAGAGACTGCTCTCCCTCCAGTATCAGCAGTCCAAACCACACCTCCATTTCTCTGCAAGGACACTTTACCATCTTCACTAAAGACGAATTTATCAGAATTTGAAACGGGAGAGCGTCTATTGGCTGACCATATGACCTGTGAGCTGCCCAGGTGGACGACAACTAACAGAAACAATGTTACATCTTGAGTATTTGTGAACCCAAGCGCAAAATTGGAGTTGTTGGATAAAAGAAACAGCCCATCATGATCAATGAAACTCATAGAAGACCCTTGAAAGCCCGGGTCAATCCTGCCAGTACTTTGGAGACTAGCCCTACTGGCTTCAGGCAGAAGGAGAAGAAACAATGAAATGGAACCCAAAAAGAGAAGGAAACCGCTGTGGTCCATGGTTCAACTACGAACCTTAAGGCAAACAACTGGAATGAAACTCAGAAGTCAACTAAAACAGAGAGACTGGCTAAGGAATGGAAAGAACGGATATTTTTCCACCAGATGAAGGAAAACATTAAGAAAAATGGTATTCATCGGTTTATATGAGGCAACCGATGACAAAATTGACATCCTGAGATAAATCTAAGATCAGCAGTAAACAATAGTCACATATGAATTCTCCTAAGGAAGCTGCCTACATGACATCTGAGTTGACAGGCTATCTAGAGAAGACACGGGAAAGAAACACACCTTAAAACTGTTTATATAGGAATTGGAAACTGAAGCTGTGATGTCCGGTTTCAAAGGTAGCCCTGTTTCCTGTGAAAGCACCGAACTTTAGACTTGTTAACGCCGACAAGCCAAGAGGGCAAGTCAAGAAGCAAATATCGTGGAAGTGGTTTGATTTCAGGCCAAAGACGGAAAACTCAAATGAACACCAAATCCAATCCCGGCAGCCAAAGAATCAACAACAATGGCAATTGGCACCTGATGGGTAGCTTTCAGTTGCACGTGATGTAAGAAAGGAACTAGAAGAACAAGGAGGAGAAGGAGCGAAGCATCAATGAAGCCAGATGGGTACTCTTAATTTGGACCATATAAACTAAGACCAAGTTGTTGCAAATTGATAGTATATGGTTGTTTTCAGGAAGCAGACAGGTACGGAGATATTCAATTTTCTACTGCCGCAGTTAATGAAAGGCAGCAAAGAAAATGTAGATAGAGATATTTGAGAGAGAGCATGCACTACACGACATGAAGCTCTCTCCTTCTCGTTTTTGTTTTGGTGAATGGAAGGAAACTTAAAAGACAGGGGTCGCTGGTTTTGATTTCTTACGAGAGACAAACTGTTGTTTGATCCCTGTGTTACGAAATGTAGAGATCTGAGGTGGGTTTTATCTTCAAGTTCTAAAGGTTGTTCGGCTGCTGTCAAAAAAAGAAAAGGCTCAAAAATTATGGATATACTACTAGGTGGGTGGGTTTGACAGATCCAATGATTCCATGTACTTGTCTCCCACGGCTTCATTTGTTAAATACATATATATAGAAGCTGGAAATTGATTTAATTTAGTTTTCTTTTTTGTTTTTTCTCCGAACACCACACAAAGGCATGGATGGTTGTGCTGTCTAACTGTTTTTGGATCAATATAAAAGCAGGTATGCGTATATGCTGGAAATTTTAATCCCACTCCCTCAGGTGAGATTAGTATCTCTTTTAAGTATGAAAGGCATTATACATATTTTACTGCAAAGTTTTTGTCATGAGATTGTTTATAATGACTGATAAATCATTGAGAATTTGAGATAGGACATGGAGGAGCAACATGACACGCACCGGGGGACAAAGACCTTTTCTAATTGGTTTTCTTGGAAAATGACAGTGGATGTCACTACATCCATCCAAGAATAGCTAGTACGGCAAAATGTCTGTGTTCACTGTTCGGATAGTCAATGAGTTTTGTAGATGGAGTAGTCTAGTTCAAAGAATTGGAATGAAAAGAGGCAGTATGAAAAGATTGACAAAGATTATCCCAGTCCAAAACCGGCCAAACCTCCTAATAAATTTAGAAATTGAAAGAAAGAAAGAAACACTCTAGTCATAACAGCTCATAGGAAATTACTCCTACTCTCAAGTCTCAATTGGTATTTGTACACAATTACACAAACCTCCAAGAAGCTTAACCAGTTTCACTACAGATGGGTCTGTTCATGCAGAAAGCCAAATTTGAGATGGAATACCAGCATCGCTCAAATAATCTCATCAAAATTGGAAAATAATGTCGTCAGAGAAACCATAATTTTAGCACCAGTTTTTTTTCCCCTATTGATGTGCCACTCTAATGTATTTTTAATCTCTTTCTAGGTCCTAGGGGTCCATTCCCCCCTATTTTCTATTGCCAATATAATGAAGTAGTGGTACTCTTAATGGGGGTAGATGGGGGTTAATTTTTTATATAGTTTTCTTGAGATTATTAATGTGCATATTTAATTGCCTTGCCTGATCAGCAACCCTGGATGGGGCCGGGGCCTTCAAAAAAATTAATGCATGGTGATGCAAAAGGTGGAGAAAAATGAGGGGAAGAAGGTCAAGCCCTCTGCAACCAATTACCCCATCATCCCCCACCAGTAGTTTTATGGTGTTCAAACAAGTTGCTCTTTCTGGTCCCACCTCTACCTTCAACCACAATGCCCTCCTGATTCCCAACCAACTCAATGACTCATCAGTCATCACCCTCGATCTCGAGTTGACAAAATCACAAGACACTTGAAACTGAAAGACTAAAGAGTTAAGAGATCTTGAAAGACATGCAACTTGTGATCATGGGCACGAGGGGAAAATAGTAGCTGCAGTTAGATATATCTTCTATGCATGAAATCAAGCCAATCCACATTGTTCTACCACGTAGAAAATTATACTTCTCCACTCTTCAGTGCCGGGCTAACTTATGTACCCTAAAAAATACTATGCTTAATTAATTAATTAGTCGTCTGGATGACTGGATCAATTGATGCATCCGAAATTCGGGACGTAGCTGGAAAATTTGGACAAATCGAAGAACACATGCATGGGGTGATAATTGCAGCCACAGAACCTTGCCTAGCTACGTCGTACCTAGGAATATATTATAATCCCAATTCCCAACCCTATTCTTCTAATTGAACTAGTGTATTGAACTAGTGTTGGAATAAGAGCCCTAAGCTATCATTTGGACGAGAGATACATATTGTAGGTTGAGCTAGCTAGTTGGTCGATCGAGATCTCATATTATGAGTATTTTTCCAGTCGCCAATTGTATGAAGGGTCCACTGGGAATCTGGATTCTTTTTTTTGGTTCCAGTATCAGAAGCTTTGTCCCGACTAATCCGGTTCGACCCGAGTCGCGCACCAGGATAAGCTTTGTCCCGACTAATCCGGTTCGACCCGAGTCGCGCAGAGGATATGGTAGGTGAGTCTCCCAATGGAAATTTTCAGCATACACGAAGACTCGAACCCGACATTGGTCGAGAATCTGGTTTCTAATTTCAGGGAATCAAGGATTCATTCATCATTCATCTCGTTGCGGTTTGAGTTATGTAATAATAATATATAGTATCTCAAAAATCTTTTCTCTAAGCCTCTAGGCTGGAATGATTGTGAGCAACTGAGCATGGATATTTTTTGGGATTTTGGTAGCTTTCTTCTTTTTCTCCGCTATAGTTAATTAACGGGGTAGTATCTCCCTGAAAAATTATTTCTATTCGATCGTGTTGAAATTTTATTGGTTCGATCGGACCGGCCGATTCCTGAACTTGAAGAAGTTTCTTATCATTTTACTAACTTATTTTATGTTCCTGAAGGAGGTCAGTAAGCATGAAGTGACCATAATCAATACAAAATTAATTGTTATTGGTAATGATGAGATAATCGTTTTAGCAATTTCAGTAATAGAAACACTAGTACAAGTAATCCATAATTAAGGCTTCTCGAAAGATCTGTGATGGCATCGAACTAATCGAAGAACAATATATTATACACAGATCACTAAAAAAATTAGAGCAATTTTTTATTAAAAAAGTTATAGCAATGAAAACCGTGAAAACAAAACAACCTAGGCAGCCAACTAAAATAATTAAGAACTAAGCAGCCAAACTGGCATCATCTTGGTTCTTGAGTAGCATAGGGCTGATAAAAAAAAAAAAAACAAGAGCTTACATCCATTTATTTTGTCAAAGAAAACGTGAAAGCCAATGAAAAATTTGTGGATTGACAAGTAAAACGAATATATTTTGGGAAAATGATAGTAAATAAATATTTAAAAATAATGCTAATGTTATAC
>JAKUCV010003940.1:0-27584 GCA_028386065.3 Turnera subulata | reverse complement strand
TACAATTTACCCCCCTGTACTTTCGGTCAAAATAGGATCACCCCCTGACAAAAAAAAACCGGTATTTGACCCCTTAAACTTTGTAATTTCGCGGTTTACCCCCTACGGTTGACCCGATTCCAACTCCGTTACAAGAGTTGACGGAGCTTCCGGATGATTGACACTTTTGAACCGTTGATTTGTGCCCTAATTCTTTCTTCTTTTTTTTCTAACTTTCCTTTTTTCTTCCTTTTTTCTCTTCTTTCTTTTTCTTCTTTCTTTTTCTCTTTTCTTTTTCTCCACCGGACATTTATTTTTTTCTTATTTTTTTTCTTTTTTTCCTTTTTCTTCCTTCTTCTCCTTCTTCTTTTCATTCCTCCTCTTCCTCATCCTCCTCGCCGGCCACACCTCCATCTACCAAAATCCATCGCCTCTCCCTCCTTCCCTTACTGTCTCCCTGTCCCCCCTTCTTCCTCCCTCACTGTCTCCCCTTTCTTCCTCCCTCCTCTCCTTCCTCGCCTCCTCCAAATCCAAACCCACCTCCTCCTCCTCGGCCACCCCGGCCGAAAATCCTCCTTTGCCCCGTGGATTTTGCAGCGCCAAGAAGTGGAGGAGGAAGAGAAAGAGAAGGGTTTGTTTAAGAAGTTGTTGGTGGCTCTGCAGATTTCGCGAAAGTCATAGATGTGAGGGTTTCCGAGTACTGTTTCTTTGAGGGTAGAGAGATTTCTTGCTCGAGAAAGATGAAGTAGAAGAAGTAGTAAAATTTGTAGTAGTTGCTAACGAGGGGAGGAAGAGGATGATGGGTTGATGAAAGATGATGATGTGGAAGTGGATTTTGAGGTATGAGATCTTGGGGTTGAAGAAGAGGGGATTATTACATCGGGGTTCTTTTTTGATTTGCACATAATAAGGAGACAAAATGGAACCTAACAAGTGTATGTTCAGGGATTTTCATGGAAGAAGATTGTTGCTCTCTAGAGGTATAATTGTACTGGTAGATGAAGAAGTTGAATTAGAAACTGTGAAGGTAAAGGCTTGTGAATTGATAAAAACTGGGTCTTGTTTAGATTGGATACGCTGTTAACTTAAACAAAGATTTTAAATCTTTATAAAAAATAAATTTTGTGACTGAACACAAATAATATTTCTTGAGTAGAATTCTTTTTTTTATTTTTTGTAGAAAAAATAATTTTTACTTGGTTTTTCAGACATGCTGGTGGTATTTATTAATTTGTTGAAAAAGAAGTAAAAGCAGTAGGCGTTGAAAATTTGGGTGGGGAGGCAAACTTTATCACTCCCTATTTCCTCTCTTTTATTTTTCTGTTATATAAATATTTTAAATTATATATTTTATTTTTTAAAAATTAATATTTTGTTGAGTAGAATTCTTTCTTGCCTTTTTTTGTGAAAAAAAACATTTTTTTGTTAATTAGAATTATTTTTTGCCTTTTTTGATAAATTGTTTGTTAAGTAGAATTTTTTTTGTCTTTTTTTTGTTAAAAAATATTTTTTGTTAAGTAGATTTTTTTTGCCTTTTTCTGTTAAAAAAATTATTTTTTGTTAAGTAGATTTATTTTTTGCATTTTTTTTTGTAAAAAGAAGACTTTTTGTTCTTTTTTCCTTTTTATGTAAAGAAAAACAAATTTTTTCCTTTTTTTCTTTTTATTAATAAATTTTTTTGGCCTTTTATGTAAAAAAATAATTCTTTGTTAAGTATAATTCTTTGGGAAAAAAGGCAATTTTTTGGAAAAAAAGATAATTTTTTGCCATCATCATCGGATGGCTAAGATCTTGCCACTTGTCACCTCTGTGTGCATTCCGTCAAAATCAATTAAACGGACTTAAATCAACTAATGGAATGAGGTAAAATATGGAATTATAAAATTTAGGGGGTCAAATACCGGTTTGTTTTTGTCAGGGGGTGATCTTATTTTGACCAAAAGTACAGGGGGGTAAATTGTATTGAAGCCCCCACATGGCTATGGCTTGAGCAACTTCTTTTTATAACTTCGACTCCCTTACGTGTATTCTCCTCCTCTTTGCCATCGCTTTCTTTCATCTCCTGTGTGTTGGTAAGATCCTCTTTCATATCTTCCTTTTTTTTTCTTCTTCTTCTATGATCCTATATTCTTGATATCATCTCTTGTTAGTTTAGCATGTGTATTACAATTAAGCCGATATAATGGTTGATATGGTCTGGCACTGGCACTATCCCTTTCTTCAAGGATTTATATGCTTATTCTGTCTTGCAAACCGAAGACATGCACATACCAATAAGAATTGGCCCTCATTTATTGTAAATCGGTGAGGGATTTGGACTTGGTACATTGATCCACATGCCAAATAAGCAGCATTTGAGGGTTCACCACATGGGTTTGTTAATGTAGAGATCGTGCACATGTGTTCATGTATATTTACTGTTTAATTTGAACGATAGTCCCATTTTTGTGTGCACTAGGTCTTACATATCAAAACCATTATAATTTCTGAAATCAACCCTAAAACCGTTATTTATTAAAAAAAAAAAATGATGTTGCTAACAAGTAAATCTCGGGCATTTTCCACAAGAGAATTGATGCTGTCAACTTAATTGGTTTAAAATGGAGATTAATTAATCAAGCTTTTATCAGGCCAGACCGGCATCATATAAGAAGTGCCGATTTCACTGCCATGGCACATCAATTATACAAATTAAACAGAGTATTATAAGTTGACAGCAGCATGTAGTTGCCATTGAAAGTGGAAGAGCATTAAAACCAAAGGGATCGAGGTGGCAGGTGAAGCAGCATATGCTTTTTTATTTGTCTATTCTATCGTGTCCATTGTCGTTGAAATTTGCCTGTCAAGGTTGTTAATGCTAAACATATTTATTTCTATTACTTTTGACTTCTGTAATACAATTAAAATTGAAACATAGAAAAACTGCTAAACCAAGTACTGCATGAATCTTACACGATCGGGTCAGAACACCAGGAATATGAATTTGCTTTGCAACGGTCTACATTTTGACTAACCAAAAAGTTTGGATAAGCATTTTCAGGTTAGTGCCATCGTTAATTACTTTAATTACAATATTATGGCTTTCAGGTGGGATTATATCCTAGTTTATGAACAAATTTGTTAAGGCAACGGGCATTAGTCAATAATGGTTCGGCCAAACACTTTCACTTGTCGTGAAAGAGAAACTTTGTAGTAATTTTTCCAAGGGTTGGAAACCAAAATCCACAACTTGCACATAAAAAACCCAACTTATAAGTTTCAACTTGAAAGAAGAAAAGTTAAAAGGTTTTGAATTAGGTTTCATAAAGCCGTAAACTATAATAAAAGACCCGATTAGTGAGAATTTCTCTTTCACGTACGTTAGTTAAATGAGGGACGCATCTAGAAGACTACACATTTGTTTTGCGTCATATCTGATCATGTCTGGCCAGCATCAATTTTCTCTTCTAGATTATCAGTATTTTTGCAGAGGTGTCAATTAAGCACACAAATCTCCATTTTGTGAATCCTCTTTAGAAACTATAACGAACCTCATTTTGTACGTTGACAAGACTTCGAGAATGAAATACGAAGAAGACAGCAATAAAATCAGCATTGTGTGTACTTGACTATTCACTGATTCATACGTCACAAAATGAGCATTTTTTAAAAAATTCAATACCCCCCTCGCTGTTCCAAATCCAAAGGGAAAAGATGCTCCCCTATTCCATTTTCCACTCTGATCCTCATGCATATCAAAAAATTTAAAATTAAACAGTGCACTTTTGATTCAAATTTCAATTAAATAACGTAATTTTTTATTTTGGTGCCAAGTAACAATGCTACTTATCTTCCAATTATTGCGTAAGCCCAAAAATGGGGTCTAAGCAGACGGCGCATTGGAGGCCAAATCAGCATTGGCAACTTGGCATCTAAACGGGGGAAAAGTTAGAGCCTTAGTTCTAGGGCCTTGGAAGGCAGGCGTGGAGGGCCGTGAAAGGCCCACTTTTCTAAGCCACAAGCCCATGATACCTATATAAGGCATAGTTCTTAATCCTTGCTTCACACTGAAGAAGGCAAGCCTATTTACAGTTTTCGATTTTATTATTTCCTTTGTTTTCTTTAAGAGATGTTCAGGGATGTTGTACACAGATGAAGAAACTAATTAAGGCAACTTAAGTGATAAAATAATAATTATAACAGACCAAATTATGTCCGAATAAGAAATATATTTATCGAAATTTTCTCTTATTCTGACGCTATATAATTTAGGAAAAGTCAAAAGCATAATTGAAACAAAACAAAATTTCAAAAACTTCTGATAATATTATGAAAGAGACGGAGAATTATTATTATTGTTATTATTATTAAAGTAATCATCATCATCATCATTTGTCATAAGTCATAACAGAGTTTTAATTAAAATAATATTGCTGCCTAAATTTCTATCAAATCTTAGTAGCAGTCTGCTTCTTCTAGTTCTAGGAATTGATTGATGTGAAAGAAAAAATAAAGAAAAAAAAAACACTCTAGGAATTGCCATTTTCCCACGTGCATGGTCGGCCAGTTTATTGCCACTCGTGTGAAAACTAGCTAGTTAAAGACACGTGTCCAATAAAAACTAGCTACGGCCCTTTCCTTCTAAGTTCAGGGATGGGGGGCAAAAATGCACAGAATTCGCATTTTATTTGGGTGTCCGTAAAAGCAAGGCTTTTTACCTCTTAATCTCACGCGTTACGCACGTGTTTGATATTATCCGCCAGTGTACACGTGTCCCCTCCCGGAACGCCCCAGTGACGCTACCGATTTGCTGCGCGGTGAATGATTCGGTGCTGCCCCTTAATGGTATGCACCAATACATACCCTACGTGTCGTTCTGTGATAGGGCCATGTGGCATTATGTTTTTCCACCCGGAAAAATAAAAAATCCTTTTAATTAATATTTATTCTTTTTTATTAGGTCCTTTAAGTTTATAAAATTTATACCCTACTCCTTACTGTTAACGGAACAAAAACACGATTCAACTCTGTTTCAATTTATTCCCACTTAACGAATTCCAAATCCCTAATTCCTGAATTCCTTTACCTCTCCTCTCCTCATCGTCGATCAATCACCCCCAAATAACCCAATTGGAAACCCCTAATCCCTCAATTCATTTTCCTCTCCTCTCCTCGTCGTGATCAACGGCACCTTGCGGCACTGTCGGCGCTTCCTCCCCCAACCTATAAGACATCTTGTAGAATACTTGTGATGCTTTTAATTTGCTGTTTTTGTTGTTTCATGGGCTTGTTCTTCCTCTCTCTTGTAATGTTCTCTCTGTTGAACCAATTTCACCATTTCTTCTAGTTTTTTTTTGTTCTTATTCATTGTTTTGTCCGCTGCCTATCTACATTAAGTGTTGAGGAGAATTTCGTTTCAGAACTGTGTTTTGCATGCATTATATGAGAGGACAATCTCTTCTTGAAGATTGAAGTAAGATAGTGTGTGATTATGAATGAAATGGTAAGTCTCCTTTTGGATGTTAGTATCAATTGAAAGTGCACGTCCAGAATCAGGGTTGCTTGTGCACACTGTGCAGAGGGAAGAAGAGCCTTGGAAAATGTCTCTACATTCACTGCAGATGGAATATTTTGATTCTGTAGTCTGCATTTCATCAAAATACAGAAAGTGAGCTAAGTACAAATAATTTGTAAAAAGGCAATTCTCATTATCATGAAAAGGCATGAGAAATTTGAGCATACATGCATATATGTATGTATTTATATATGTATAAATTTTTCTTGTGATTCAATTCAATTCTCTGCAATTTCACTTCTTAGTCTCAATTTGTTGGAATCAAATCCTGCCATCAGCATGCATATGAACAGGATTCTTACGACTGAAACAGTGTTTAGACAGAATTAATAAAACAGGGAGCCAAAAGCATGGATATTGATAGAGTTTACCAGGGCACGAAAGTTTCTTGTATCACTAATTCTCTTTTTGAAAGGTTATACACTATTCTGCAGTAGTCAAAGAATTTTTTTAAGGCTTGGTCGGTTTAGCAACCAAGTCCAGATTCTAGTTCAGTTTAAAGATTCCAGATTACCTACTGGGAAATTCATAAGATTTGTACATCTTACTGCACCTCTTGACAGTCAAATTTTTATCGGAGTGAACTGCCTACCTACCAAAGGGAAACTCAGACATAACAAAATACTGCAGATACTGTCATCAGCATGTGCAGTAAGCATATAAAATATATTAATATGACCACTCGGTAAGTACTAGGTAGGTGTTAGCATGTGCATCTTCCATTTTCAGTCTTGCTCCAAAGTAAACTGAATATCTTGATATTTGCGGGTGCAAACAATTCACTGCATCTTGATGTATAACTGATTTTAATATGTCTGAACTGAAGGTTCATTATATGTTCAGGATTTCCAGCAGAATGTGCTCTTGAAGTGTTCTTACCAGCTATTATCTCTTAAAATTCTCAAACTTCTACAAGTTACAATAATGGTAGCACATGCAAATCAAATAATGCGAGTTAATCTTGGCTATGAAGAGTTGTATATACTTTTAATTTTTTTTTAGTCACAGGCCATATATATAAAAGCTATCCTGCACACGAGCATGCTTATGTTCAAGTCAACTTGCTGTAGGTTGAGCTAGTTCATCATTCAGCATGTAAAAAACAAACTGCAAATGGCTAATGGCTATTGTTTTAACATATTCTTATTAATCGGGATGGAATTTGAGCATAGTTCTCTGGATTGGCGAGTTGCATAGGATTTTGAAACTGATTACTATGTAGGTTTATTCTAATTAAAGTTCGATATGGTTGCTTTCCAGTAATCATTCTGTCAGTTACCATTCATTATTCTTGTCGCATGGCAATGCTTGAGATGTTCTTTTAGTATTTAGTATAACTTTACATTCTCTTGAAGCGAATTTCTGTGAATTAGTGCTCTTGTATATACCTTTTTGCACTGGGAGCAGTAAGATATATTTGAATTGGTTATATTGCTATACTGTCACTTTAGTTTATCCCTCTTAGCCTGTTTTTAATAATTTCAATTAGACACAGAATTTTTTTTTCAACGATGATTATTTGAAAGAGATTATGCTTTTTCTAATGATAATTGTCATGGTGCTTTTCAGAATCATAGTATTACTTTGTTGATCTATCAATTCGCCAATGGTGGGAATTAAAGATGGTGGTGACAATGATGCATCCAGTGAGGACAAAAGTCTGGATGATAATGGGACGGATGACGTAGAGAACAATCTTGTTCTTAGCATTTATGTCACTAATCTTCCTGCTCGCTGGCTACCTATGGACCTGCACCTTGTTATGTCTCGATTTGGTGAGGTCTTTGATGTCTTTATCCCCCGGAAACCAAATCGGAATGCCAAGCGTTATGCATTTGTGCGTTTTAAAAATAATGCCTCCCCTCAATACCTGATTTAGCGTATCTGCTCGATACAAGCTGATGGAGCCCATCTTGAGGCTTCTGTTGCGAAGAACAGGTCTAGTTCACGTCCAACTACCCATGTTCAGGTGGCCCGTAGAAGGCTCT
The DNA here is from genome assembly GCA_028386065.3 of Turnera subulata. Taxonomy (NCBI): domain Eukaryota; kingdom Viridiplantae; phylum Streptophyta; class Magnoliopsida; order Malpighiales; family Passifloraceae; genus Turnera; species Turnera subulata. The sequence continues at coordinate 20,063 of JAKUCV010003940.1, read as the reverse complement.
CATTCAATGGTCTTTTGCATCTCCATTTTGCTGCAGCCGTTCTTCTTGGCTTGCAATTGCCTATGCTACGTTATGGTCTATTTGGTTGGAGAGGAACAGGAGAGTGTTCAATAATGTTGAATCTGATCTGGACCGTATCGTTGATCTCGCAGTTGTACACGCCACCTCTTGGATCAAAGCCTTACAACATCACTTTCCCTTTAGTGCTTCTCATGTCATCTCAAATGCTGACACTATCAAACTGTGGAAAGGCCGTCGCCGTAATCTGAGTACTCTTGCTCCTGTATCTTGATTTTCCTCAACTTATTGTCAGTTTACCGTGTTGCTGCTCTCTGTTTTCAATATCCTTTACTACTCCTGTGAGATTGTAAGGTGACTATTGCGGCTCCCAGCAACCATATTTTTGTACATATTTCTTCTTAATAAAGGTATCGTTAGCATCAAAAAAAAAAATTCACTATTCAAAATTTTCAACAAGTTATCTTTTCGTGCACCAGTAAACCAAGCTTGAGCATTTCGATCCCAATCAACAAGTCATCTTTTCGTGCGCTAGACAGCCAATGCCAAATCTGCTGGATGAATTAACAAGAAAAAGTAAAGCAAGATATAAACTAAATTGAAACTCACTCAATTATGAATGCTATTTGTAATTTTTGCAATTTCATTACATTGAAAGTATCCACAGATGGAAAAAAAAAAAGCTAGCAAGCTAACATTAACCACAGCTCTCAAAAAAAAGCTAGCAAGCTAACATTAACCACAGCTCTCAGTATCCCAAGCTTGATGCATTATGCATCAGATGTTTCTCTTGGAAAACTATGAACAAACTAACGATTAATTTTCTTGTCACAGCCATGTGGCTGAAAGTAATTAATATAGTCTTCAACTCAAATGACATGGCATCATGTACACGAATACGTGAACATGAGCATTAGCCACAAAACAGTCAAGCCCATGCAATGATGGTTGAGGGCTGATTTAAACAAATCCTGCTGACACAACCAACAAGTCTCACTATTCTTCAAGGTGCACCATAATTCAGCAAAAGGGATCAATGATATAATACCAGCAAGTCCCAATATTCTTCCTCATTAAACCATAGGATACTCCCCTTATACAGGGAAATATCTATTGGAGAAGAAAAAAGAGGCGACACTGAAACTTCTTATCTCTGAAATCTCGCATTTTCCGAGCCTAAGGCGTCTCTCAATCCCGCATAGCCATTTGCCATCCGAAAGCCAGCAATATCTGGCTTGTTGTGCTTGATTAAAGCTGTGAATCATCCGAAGTTAGATATAATATTAGAAAACACTCAAAACCAAACATTTAAAACAACTACTTGCTCATTATGATCATTGCTAATTAGCAAGACCAACATAAAAACTTAGAACTGCTCACATTTGAATATAATATTAGAAAACACACAAAACCAAACATGAAAAATAGAGAGAGAGCATAGAAATCTGATATAATATCCGTTGTATCCTTGAATGGTAAGATATGAGGAAAAAGATCTGGCCAAGCAGGCCCAGACCTATAGAGTTAATCCCAGGGGTTGAATTTTGGCAGACAGTTTAACAAATCAAGAACTCAAGTGGCACAGCAAAAGTATAATAGTTGGGTTATTTCTCCATAATTAATTAAGTAGCCAATTCTCTGTCGGACCATGTTTTACACAGCCCGTTATTAAGAGAAACTTAAAACAGTAAATGTGGCAACGTTAGGAGGCTAAAACAAGCATAATCCTTAATCGATAATAACATGCAGATGACTTAGAATTTTAGCATTGCTATGCTATATTTCATGATTATGTGATGATTATAGTCCATGAACAATATGTTTTATGAATAACTGACAAAAGGAAACAAACTGCATCCTTACCATTTCAGGAAAACTTGGATCATAGAAGTCCTCGCCGGGAGTCCTCAATGCCCAACACGTGTGACGAACGGGCAGACCCATTTGCATACAACCATTGGCCTTTCTCAATTTTTCTGCAGTTCGGGCATTGAATCGCTCCTTTCATATTGAACACAGAACCAATGCAATCTACAAGAGAGGACAGCACAAAAGAAACAAAAGAAATTAAATCAGAGGAGAAATCAAACTCTTGCATTTTCTCCCAAATATCTAACTACTTTTCAGAATGAATACCAAAAGTTCCCATGATTAAGACTTCATTTCAACTACTAGCAAACATAGTTAAAAAATGCAGATAAAGCTTTTCCAACAGAAATAACTATATGAGCTTCATTCACTGAAAGAAGGGGGAGATACCCAGATGGAATTCATGGCCATATGGAATTCATCAAGACTTGCCAATTTCATTGCCAGCGCATGACCTTGCTGCCTGCCAAAGACATCGGCCAAATTCAACGCGGCAGCGAATGCATCATATAATAAGTATACATTGAACAATTATGATATATAAACTCTGTCAACAAGCAAAATTCAAAGATATGATAAATGAAAAGGCAATAAACCATGATAGCTCCCCCTGACACAAAGTGAGATGCCTTACAGGTTGGGGGAGGAAGCGCCGACAGTGCCGCAAGGTGCCGCTGATCACGACGAGGAGAGGAGAGGAAAATGAATTGAGAGGGTTTCCAATTGGGTTATTTGGGGGTGATTGATCGACGATGAGGGAGGAGAGGAGAGGAGTGGAGAGGTAAAGGAATTCAGGAATTAGGGATTTGGAATTCGTTAAGTGGGAATAAATTGAAACAGAGTTGAATCGTGTTTTTGTTCCGTTAACAGTAAGGGGTAGGGTATAAATTTTAAAAACTTAAAGGACCTAATAAAAAAGAATAAATAATAATTTAAAGGATTTTTTTATTTTTCCGGGTGGAAAAACATAGTGCCACGTGGCCCTATCACAGAACGACACGTAGGGTATGTATTGGTGCATACCCATTAAGGGGCAGCACCGAATCATTCACCGCGGCAAGGGATGCTATCCACCATCCACTGTGCAATGCCTCACCGGATCCTAATCTCAACAGTCCAATGAAAGACTGCCACGTCAGGGTCAAAGGCCCGGTCAGACCGAGCTCACGTGACTAATCTTTTTTTTATTAAAATTGGAGGTATATATCCTGGAAAGTTTGAAAAACACGGTGTTTTTGCCTTATAGGCCATGCACACGCAAAATGGGGCAAAAAGTACAAAAGACTTAAGCTGTCACATACCCAATTAAGAACAAGTCCTCGCTGTTTCCATTTTATCTGTTAAAAGGAAATTCGGGTCTCCTTTTACATATGTCTCTAGCTTGTAGTTATGTTCTTGGTAATACATGACGATTTAGGTATCTCTCTGACACAGGAGGACAAACTTTTTGTTCCATAAAGAAAAGAAAGCAAGAGTTGTCGACAGAGGAAGACAACAAAGATCATAATTAATCATCATCATGAAGTACTGGCTAAAGCGGCTGCCGGGTTCTGCAACCACCAAGAAGGTTCATGTGAAGGTGAAACCATTGAAGCTTGAAGGGTTAGAAATGGAACGAGGAGGAGATGGTCAAAGCAGGGAAAGGATGATTGTTATCAAGATGAAGTGGAAAGGACCCAGGTCAGGGTTTGTTTCATTGATTCATCATCGGGCTTCAAAGTGCCAAAGCAACTACAGTATCCAAAAGTTCTTGAAGAAAGGAGAGGCCGCGGTTGAATGGGACGAGGAATTCGAGGGCGTATGCGATTTCTCGGTTTCTTCCAAAGACAAGTACTCGTTTGATCCCTGGGATATATCATTCAATGTCCTCTATGTAAGTTTTATGCCTGCCCATGTATATTGTAGACTATATGCAATCTTTTTGCTTACTAGATATATGCTGTAGATGCAACATATTGTTTTGATGTTTTTTCCGATCTTGGGTTCATATGATCACATTGACTGTAGGGTGAAGATACAAAAAGCAGGACTAAAATGGCGGTATTGGGCAAAATTCCATGGAATATAGCAGAGCTAGCTTCAGGGCTGGAATCTGACGTTGAGAGAAGGCTACCCATCTCATTAAAGATGGATGGAGTTTCCATCCAGGCTACTCTCTCGGTAAGTTTTTTTCTTCTTTCTTTATTTCAGTTGCAGAAGTCATTCTTTAATTCTTTTTCTTCTTTTGGAAGCAAATTTTATTTCTTTTGCAAGACAAAGATATATTTGGGTCATTTGCAGATTTAGTTTGCTAAAAATTTTTGCTTCAAAGGATTATACAACGAATTTCCATTGGCGCAACTTAATGATATAGTCCATTTCTAACATAGAGATAGGTTCTTTATTTCCTCTGGAAGCTTTATGCATTCTACTAATCAAACTTCAAGGGGGTATTAAAGCTATACGGCAGGATTTTTGATAATCATCTTAGAATAGGATAACAAAATGGATTTGGAATATCCAAACTTTTAGATTGATAGATGGCCCAACCCGTAGTAGACTTTGTCCTCTGCCTTCAGGTGTTGAATTACTCGTTTGTCATCCCCTTTTAGAAGTTGTAAGAGAAAAGAAACAATATAAAAAAAATTAAAAACAAGAAGCAAGAGAATAAAGGCAAATGGGAGCACAAGGTAGAGGAATTCATTATTACGAATATACTAAATCGAATCATCTCCCTTTCCTGAAATAGACATTTATGAAAAGTTCAACAATATAATGCCGCGGCTGATATGAAAGTTCCACCCATGGTTGATTAAAACACTTTTTTAAAAAATATCCTAAAAAACACCCATGACTAGTCTTGGCGCAGCTATTTTTAATTGCAATTCATAGATAACAAACCGTGCTCATAACCTTTTGACTGTTCCTTAGTATCACCTTTGTTAAATTAATAAGAAAAGTTCCCAAGTTAGGTTGCTTTTGGACCCAAACTCATGTTTCTAGTAATACCATTATACCATTGATCACATTGATTTTTATTATTATTTGTGTCTTTCGGTTTGGTACAGGTAAGCGTGAGCTTTGCTGAAGTAAGAGACCCACAGGATCCAACAGGAATGGTTCAAAGCTCGGCCCAGGAAGAAGATAATAATAGCAATAATAAAGAAGGAAGCATCAAAAGAGTGAAAGGCTTGACAGCCTTTAAAAATAAAAGCAGGCCCGCCAAAGCTGACCACCTCTGTTCTTCTGACTCTGACGTGTCGTCTGTGCTTGACTCGGATGGTTTACCCGTTGCCAAATCAACAAGGCTCAGTGATATGAGCTCAGCTGGGGCTGATTTGGGATCGTCACCGAGTTCAAAGACTCGGTCAGACTCGGGTCTAAAAAGAAATGTCTCTTCATCGTGGAAGAAGAGACGGTTGAGTTTTGGATTCTCTAACAGGAAAAAGACGACGGATGATGATCCGGGAACTAATGTGGTTGACTCAGTGAAATGTGGTTCAGTTCAGGTACATATTACTTGCTCCCTATATTCTTGCATGTTTTTTAATTGGCAAGTTACTAAGAAAATACTTATCTAGGTAGTTGTTACGTTTGTTCTTGCAGGAAAGTGAGAGTTGCATCACAAAAGACTGGGAATTGAAAGAAGTAATGAGCAGAGATGGTGAGGCAAGGCTCAAGGCCAATGTGTTTTTTGCTTCATTTGATCAAAGGGACGAGAAGGCAGCCGGAGAGAGTGCCTGTGCGGCCATAGTTGCCGTCATTGCCGATTGGCTCCACTCAAATCAAGGGTTGATGCCAACTTTAAAAGAATTTGACAGCCTCATCACTCAAGGTTCCTCAGATTGGAGGAAGCTCTGCGACAATGAGGCCTATACTAATTCCTTCCCTGATAACCACTTCGATCTTGAGACGGTCTTGAATGCTGGTCTTAGCCCTTTGTCAATCTTGCACGAGAAATCTTTCACAGGTGTTTTCAGTCCTGAAAAGTTTGAAAACCTGAAGGGGGCTATGTCTTTCGACGAGATATGGGCACAGATAAGCAGAAATACTGCAGATTATGATAGAATCTACATAGTCAGCTGGAATGATCATTTCTTTGTGTTGAAGGCAGAAGCTGATGCTTATTACATCATTGACTCACTAGGAGAAAGACTCTTTGAGGGGTGCAATCAAGCGTACATTTTGAAGTTCGATGACTCAACTTTGATGTATGGGAAGGCGGTGAAAGATGATGTGAATACAGAGGAAATGACAGAGGCAGAAAGGTCGAATAAAGCCGAGGAGAAAAGTGATGAGGAGATTATTTGCAAGGGGAAAGAATGTTGTAGGGAGTTCATCAAGAGATTCTTTGCTGCGGTTCCACTGGGGCAGCTTGAGGAGGAAGAGAAGAAGGGGACTGTTTCCACATTTTCTCTCTTAAGGAGGCTGCAGATAGATTTCCACTACTGCTCATCTTTGTCTGCCTCTACTTCCACCTCTTTATTTACATCTTCTGCTTCCTCACCTGCCTTGTCCAGCGAAGGATGCATATTTAGCTAGACATAGCCTTGGTGCATAGAGATAGCATTAGTTTGCTTTCTCTGACACTACCTAGATAGAAAGTAGAAAATCTTTTAGATATTGTTGCAGATGTTAATTGGCAGTAGTCACTTTACACATGCAATAGTGGTAAATTCTTCAAATAGTTGAATGCCTCTCTCGGTTCAAACTTATATGCTTTTTTTTTATTATTTAGCTAGACATAGCCTTGGTGCATAGAGATAGCATTAGTTTGCTTTCTCTGACACTACCTAGATAGAAAGTAGAAAATCTTTTAGATATTGTTGCAGATGTTAATTGGCAGTAGTCACTTTACACATGCAATAGTGGTAAATTCTTCAAATAGTTGAATGCCTCTCTCGGTTCAAACTTATATGCTTTTTTTTTATAAAGTATATGGTTGAGAATCAAATCTCCTCCAGCCACATCCGTGACCTTGCTTATAGACCTGGCTTAAAGCTGAAGCAAGATAATTATACTGTGACCCTGCACTTGGCTAATAAGACCCCATCAATGGCCCTACAAGAACTTACCTAATTCGTACTTGTATCAATAGGCTTATCCCCTCTTTGATTATATCAAATACGTTCGGGTCCACAATAGTCTGTAAGCACAATGATCCAACATGCCCCCCCAAGATTTTACCAAAGACTCAATCAATGCTCCCCACTAACACAAACAAATGCCCTACACGCACACGTTTAATTTGTTGCAACAGAAACCCTATCCAGTCATTCATTAATCATGCCTTTTCCACCACTTAATCAGACCAACCGAAAATATTGAGGGCCAGAGGCCTTAGATCTTTTGATCATTCCTTTAAATGGCCAAGTTTTATTTTAAAGAGACATACATGTGCCCCTGAAGATCATAGACACCATTTTTCTTTCGAAGATCATAGACACCATTTTTCTTTCGAAGATCATAGACACCATTTTTCTTTCTTCCTCCCCTGAAGATCGACACCATTAGCCACACTTCTTTGCAAGCAAATCGACATGAGCGTCAAGTAAAGTTTCTTTCAAACTTTCACAGAAAGCATATGGCATATATTAAGTCCATTTGCTGCTGGTTTCACCTCTTCTACACCAATCAATTGTTCTCAAATAAAATGGAATTGCAAAATGAATGACAAAGCTTTATAGAATTCTGGGTTGTGATTTGCAAATGTGACATACTACACAAAACATTTCTTAGTACATTTGCCCTCACAGGTCTAAGCTGTTAGTTACCTCTTCGCCAACTCTAATTTAAAGCTTGGTCCATATAAATTGTGGGAATTAAGTTACTCATCAATATTTACATCTCAGATTCTTGCAAGCAACTAGTCATTTGCAGACGAAAGCTACACTAGACCTACAACTAACTACCTCGGAGGGAGTCATAACTCTACAAACCAGCACTATTGGTTTCTACTACCCATCTTCACATGGAAGCTTTGGCTGCCAGCAAAACTGCTGATCTTTCATTGGTTTATCAAAAACTGTTCTGCATTTTTTCTTGGGTACTCCATCTGCATTTTCATTTGATTTGCTCAAACATGAATGTAACTGGTCATCGAACCCCATCTCCTGCATCTGATTGCTCAACTTGCTACCGGGCAGAGAACTGTCATAACCAGTCATCTCAACATTCTGGAGCTTTCTTTTTTCAGATTCTGGGAAAGAAGCCGAGGAAAATCCTAGCCGCAGTGACAGATCACATCCGTTTTGTTTTGGGTTCAAAGGAGTATCTGCAAGGTTTGTTCCACTAGCTTTTGCAGGAGGCTCATCATTGCTGCAGAAGAAATTCTGGGTCATACCAACAACTTCAGGTTCTGTGGAGAAAGGAACAGAACAAGGAAGACCATAGTGCAAAGGGTACACCGAGCACAACTTTGGTCTGTGGTAATTATCTGGGGATGGCCATTGGTTAATGTTAGAAGAAGGAGTATTATCCGGGGCAAGGAGAAACTTGTAAGAAGTTCCATTACCATTAGAGCTGACAAGGTTTTGGGATTCAGAGCCCGAGTGGGGAGGATTGGGAATGGAAGATTTCATGAAGTTGGTATAATCAGGCCTGCATTGCAAGTTGGTCACATGATTTGGTTGAATGGTGTTGTGTGCAGGGAGGCCAGGAGGAGAAAAGCTGTTAGGTTCTTGAGAGACAGGACTAAGGTAAAACCTTGGATTGCTGTTACGTTGGCTTCTTGAAGCTCTTCTTGGTGTGCAGCCCAAATTAAGAGCAGCTGATCAGTATCGAAAATAGAATGAAGAACATTATATCCAGTTTTCACATCTGAGAAAAGAAAAATATCTACTTATGCAAACTATAGTATTACATTATCCAAACTGGAGAATCACAACCAAAAGTGGGTTGCTTTAGAACCAAACAATCAATAATTGACATAGCACAAATCAGGCACATTCCAAATCCAGCTGTAACTTTTCCCTTGATGACAGTCACATACAGCACATGTGCATTTCAAGAGCATAATTACTCCAGCAATCCACAGTAAGAAACCACGATTTGGCAGGATCAAGCCATGATTAAAAAAGAAACTTAATAAAAAAGCAAGGGTGAAATAAAACAATTAAAAAAAAGCGACAGAAATGAGGTGGTAATACCTTCAATACAAGGTTGAAGAAGGTCTCCAGTTTCAAGACTCTCGTCTCGTCTAATTATGGTATTGATGGCATCATTTGTCCGCTCCCAAAGGGTTTTAAGATCCATATATTCAGCCTTTGCAAGAATCACAACACAAAAAATTAGCTTTGAGAGAACAACAGAAGCTAAATCCACTAAACAGTTTGAAAACAAACAAATGCAGACAAATTAGACCTTCAAAAACTCATCAAGTTTGTCAATACAGAAAACCCTGAACTTTATCAGACTCTGTACTATCTAACCGAGTAGAGTGAGGGCATAAATTGTCACAAGAAGCAATCTTACCTCAGAATTGGCTTTGGAGTACAAAATTTCCTCAGCTTTCAAGACAACAACAGGGAGCTTCTCTTGCCATTCCTTGTTCTTCTTGGTTGCCGGGCTATGAATCTCATTGACAACTCTGAAACAAAAGTTAAACAGCAAGAATTGGCGACCATGGCAGGGCACGCATTACCACGCATGCATACAAACGAACACACTGAAAAGAAAAAAAAAAAGGGAAGGAGAAGAAGAAGAAGAGCTAAGAGAAGAGAACCTGAAAATTTCTTGGATGAGAGAACCTCTGATGGGTTGATGCCTATCGCTGTGCCAAGCTCTTCTAACACATTCATAAGGTCTTGGACCAGGCCTAGGCATCTTAAGTTAGGTTCTTTAAGAGGGGGAAGAGAACAGACAGAAGTGTGTTTCTTGAAAGAGGAACAAAGTCCAAGCAGAGACGAAGCTGGTTACGGAGTTTGGGGGGGTTTAGCTTCTGCTTTTTGGGTTTTCCTTTGTTTTCCTTCCTCTTGCTGGCAAGTCTCCTCTTTTCAAGTCTTACACAGGAAAAAAGAACAGAGTAGTACTTTGGTATAAGAAGTGGGGGGGGGGGGCAGAGAGAGAGAGGGAGGAGACTTGTTTTCTTTTCTTTTTTTTATTTCTTTGCTTTCTTTTTCTTTCTTTTCTCTGTCACAAGCTCAATAATTTCAAATGGTTTTAATTGATGAGTTTGGGTGTGTCCCCCACTCATCCACATGCCTGCTTCCCCTAGCCCCAAGAGTCCCTCTCTCTCCCCCTACTCTCTGGTCTCTATTATTTTCCCTTCCTTTTCTTTTTAATGAGTTTTGGTCTTTTCACTCACTTTTTTCCTTTTGCTTTTGCCCCTTCCTTTGCCAGCAGTTGCTTGTTGGGTTTGCAGTATTTGAGTAGTAGTAGTAGAGGTTGGGGTTGCCTAGATACCACCGACAGTGACAATTTGATCAGTCCTTTCTCACCCCCTCTCCTNCCCCCCCCCCCCTACCACAACATGAATGGTCAAAGAGGGATAAAAAAGGTAGCTGTGCCTGTGTGGTTTTATTACTACTACTACCATTGAACCCTCTTGACTAATTTGTGTGGAGCTCGTTAATTTAATGCCGCGTCACATAGGTGGTGGTGGTAATTCTTGGGGTTTGACATTATTAGTTTTTTCAGTTTTTGTCTTGGTTGTCTCAAATCTTCACCTCCAAATTATGCAGTATTCCCACTCTTCTTCATACTGTATCAACTACTACTGCTGAGTTGGTACATATGTATATCCTAAACAGATCAAACCTGTCCACATGTAGTAATTCTTACCACCTACTCTTATCTTATTGAAAAAAAACATGTGTACCGGGTCGATATACTGTTATAGTGGAATTCTTCTCATAGAAAAAGGGATTGAATTCTATAATCCGATAAGATGTTGTCATCAAATCAGCACTAATAAATTATTTTTAATTGATGATGAGTACTTAAGAATACTATGAAGGTTTTTACGCTTAACTAAGCCAGAAGGATATGTACACGTTACCTTCAACACCGGCTTTATTTTAAAAGAACAAAACAAAAGAAAGACTTACTTTTGCAGGAAATGTGTCACATGGATAAAGCATTTCCAGGAAGATGTATATTAAATATACGCAAATTCCATAAGAACTAGTACGCAAATAAACTATATTTTAATCCGTACTCCTTAAGCTACAACTAAGGAAGGTATTTCCTACTTATGATATGTTTACGAACAGAAAATAAACTGGGGTATTTCATACTTGATTAGTTATTTTCATACGGAAAAAACAAGTTATCATCAATACCCCGGGTTTGTTTATTGCAAAACTTTAGAGATATGTGCTCTAGGTTCTAACCTCTGTAATAATTGAATGGAGACAAGTTTAAACAGACAATTTAAAGGGTAAGACAATTGAATTCGACAAAAAAGATAAGGAAGACAATTTTTTTTTTTGAACGGTATAAGGAAGACAATTGAGATGTCATCTCAATGTGAAATTTAAGTGATACTTATCCTAGTGATAAGTTATACCCTCTATTTTCTTCCTCTCAAAAGTTTGATAAGTTAATCCTATTCCTAACTAAGCGATTCACAAATCTAAACATGAAGAAAAAAAAAAAAGCATTAGTAAATTTTATTTCAATGAACTATTCCTGCATTATCTATGTATACTACTGTAAATCCGGTGATTTGCCCTCAACCTAAACTTTTATCTGTCAAAAAAACTTATTTGACAATGTATTAATCCTTCAAACTGGAATTTAGTACATAGCATCAATTGTTGGCGGTAAGGTGGATCTATGAAAAAAGTTTCCAATACGCAAACTAGTCCGCCCCTATTAGAGAGGAGCGTCTAAGCAAATCACTCTACAATTAGGTTTGTTATACCTTGAAATTGGTATACCGTATACCTTCGGGTACTTACGAGTACTAACTAACCTCTGTAAACCAGTTATTTAGCAAGAAGTTTGACGCCCATGTATATAATTACTTTCCGTCTAGTTAATTTACGAGCCATGACCCGTGACAAAGGCCTACTCGTCCATAACTTCAGTAGAATTGGCAGCGTCGCTATATATGTCAAGCAATCAACTCCAACGGTTAGGTGGCCTCTTCTTTTAGGCTTTAAACCGATTTCATTTGTGAGTTCAAGCAACCATCCTGTTCTGGATTTACAAATCCTGCATTTGAAGTATCAACTCTCTTTGGTCAGTATATTAATGNCGACGCTCGGTTTTCCATAAAATAATTACCAAAGGTTATTTTTATTCGGTAAATTACTGTACAAAGCTATTACAGTCCCGGTAAAAACATAAATTTTACCCGGGTCGTTACATATCTACATTCTTTCACAACCTTGGATTTGTAATTTGTTTGATTATAATTTCTTTCCATTTTTTTTTTTATTGTGAATGTAGAAATTTGCTGATGTGGTGTAGATGTGGATGCCATGTCATTCACGTACAATAATAGTCGATATACCCACCAATCACCGATTCCAAAACAAACGCACTACGGCCTCCATGATATAGACACGAGCCCACGCGCACACTATACTGCACCCCAACCAAATACTCTATATATGCAACTGCTGGCCCATAATATGTGCATGCCTGCCATGTGGGCATCTTCCACGATATCCAACAAGCTTCTTCCAAAAACTTGCTGAAAACAGACACAAAAGCCCACATCTTTCACACATCAACTCCCTTAATAAGGCAAGTTTCTCTCCCCCTCATTTCATGACCACTGCAATCTCAACAATTTCTCCTCATTTGGCCTCATCCTTTAGACCACAATCTATGACGGTTATGATCCACTTTTCCCCTCAATCACACCATAACCAATGTGTCATGAATCGTGATCTTTCTTTTCACAAAATCCCCACTGGCAGGATTATTGTTTTGGTAGTCAATAAATTGATTCGACATATATAAATATAACCCAATACCAATTTGGTATGGAGTGTGGATCCTCCTCCTATTAAACACTACTCAGGTCTTCACTCATTTCCATAACAAAACAGTCAGCTTCAGCTAGCCGTCAACTTAACAAGTTACAACGTCTAAATAGTAAATACACACAAGAACCCAAAACCCTTCCTGCCAAATCCCATTAACTCGATCACTTCTTTCATTTGTTTAGGACATGAATAAAGAAAGAAAGAAAAAGATGTTATCACCAACTCCTCTCTCCCTCTTTTGTGTTTTGCTTCTCTGCCTGCCTTTAGCAGTTGTCTTCACTATCACTAGCCCTACCACCAATATTACCACCACAGTTGATTGCCTTAAAAACCAAGTTACCAAATTTCTAAGAAAGAAACCCCACGCACCACTGCAATCACCCCCTCCTCCACCGCCGCCACAACAACCTCCACCGCCAGCAGATGATGAGTCCCTCCTCCAAGTTGCAGCCCGAGTCAGTCCTACGCCAACACATCCCATGAAAGTGGCATTTATGTTTCTAACCACAACGCCTCTTCCCTTTGCACCCTTATGGGAACTCTACTTCAACCAAACCAATAAGCAAAACCTCTTCAACATCTACATCCACGCCGACCCAACTCACAAATACCGACCACCGTTCGCCGGCGTGTTCGCCGACCGAGTCATCCCCTCCAAACCAGCTAAACGCCAAACCCCAACGCTCACCTCCGCGGCCCGTCGTTTGCTAGCGCATGCCCTCCTCGACGACCCGTCAAACGCCATGTTCGTCCTCCTCTCCCCTTCCTGCATCCCTCTACATTCCTTCGACTTCACCTACAAAACCTTAACGCGGTCCAACAAAAGCTTCATCGAAATACTCGAAAACGGGGCGGGAGCTCACGACAGGTGGGCGGCACGTGGCGAGCACGCGATGCTCCCCGAGGTTCGATTCGAGGGGTTCCGGATCGGGTCCTAGTTCTGGGCCCTGACACGTAAACACGCGTGGCTTGTTGTGGGTGACCGGAGCATTTGGCCCAAGTTCAACCAGAGCTGTTTGCGGCTTGACACGTGTTATCCGGAGGAGAATTACTTCCCTACCCTTATTCACATGCGGGACCCGCTGGGCTCGGTTTCTGCTACCCTGACGCATGTGGATTGGAGCCGGGGGAGTTCTGGTGGGCACCCACGTATGTACAGGGCCTCGGAAGTGGGCCCCCAGTTGGTGAGATCGTTGAGGGGTAAAAGGCCCAGGTATGGCTATGATGGAATCAACGGCTCCGATTCGACTCGGCGTGACCCGTTTTTGTTTTCGAGGAAATTCTCGCCGAGTTGTATCCAAGCTTTGATGGGTATAGCGAAAGATGTTATCTTCGAGGATTAGGAGGATGATGATGGAGAATTGGAGATTTTAATGTGTTTTTTTCCTGTAGGACAAATGTACTATAAAAAGGAAAAATCTGGGACCAAGCTAGAGGTTTTTGTTTTTGTAGTTTCATGGTAACATCGTACATGCTACAACATTGTGTGAAAGAGAATAGACTTCAGAAATAGAAGGTGAAATCCTAAACCATCAACTGCTAGAAGACAACTCGTTAACAGAAAGAAAATGGAAGGAGAAAGGACAAGACATGAATGTGTAAGGATATATCTGACGCAATTTACTAATAGATATATGGTGGATTAAGTTGTTTAATTGTGCGTGACTGCGTGTAACTCTAATATATATCTAGCAACCTAATCCACCATATAAGTTAGTCATAAAAAAGCATAAAAATTGGTCATAAAATAGGCACCAAAAAAAGTACACAATAAAAAAAACATATGCACCATATAAACAACTTAGTCCACTACATTTTTTTTTTTAATAACTTAATCCATCATATTAGTTACTCATAAAAATGCATATGCAGAATGACTGGGCGTGGGAGATAAGAGCCCAAATCAAAGTTCTGTACGTTGCTTCAGTTGGATCTTGATTCTTATCATTTGGACATGCTCTTGTTAAGACTAGGATAGAAGAATGACAGCATGGGCTTTTGCTGTCAAGCTTGATCTATTTGGGCTTTAGAATAGGCCTTTTATGACCATATATTTTTTTTAGTGAAATCATGATCCACCAAAAAACTTGGAAGAAACCAGTGATTAAATTATATTGTACGCTCTGGTGGTGCTGCAGGATGCTCCCAGGCGATTGTCACGAGTTCTACATGCTGATTTGCAACTGCTGCAAACTGTAACTTAATCTTTTGACTCTCGTTCTAACAAAAAAAATATATATATATATATATATATATTGTACGCTCTGGAATCAGTTTTGGGTGCTACATTCAAGCCTTGCAATCGTGGTGAAGGACTTTCAAATACAAAAGAACTAACTCGAAAAATGAACGTTGTAGGTGAAGATTAGCATCATAGAAAATGGAGAAGCTCGAAATTGCTGACAATGAGCTTGCAACAACTACAAAGTGTATGGGTGGGACAGATGAACTGCTCTGGGTATCATCAAGTGACCCACAAGAACTTGCTATTGGTTATCTCTCCCAAATACAGCTAGGTCATTGACCTTTGAATTCTTCTCCTTGAAAACTTGTTAGGTCATCTACGATAGTTACGTGCCGATGGTATTTGACTATTCACCTATTTTCTGACTAACTTATCTTCCATTATTATGGAATTAGGGCCATAGAGTGGGATAATATTATATAGTTACAAATCCTGATGGGTTAGATCACTTGGTTGGAGCTGTTCTAGATCTTGGAGTTGATATGGATTAATTAGGCCTTCACAGATTTAATGTTTTTTTTTCGGCTACAATTTGTCTGATTAACTAGCATTTTTTCACCTCTCCTTCAATAAACGAATGAATCATGCTCCAATGCAGCAAAGCTGAGTTCCAGGCTGGCTCTTTTTGGAAGAGGGGCATGGATGATGTTGACCATCTAGAACGTCACCACCACCAGACATGAAAGTTCGTGTTGGAGAGTGATCCGCAAATGAGAACAAAGAAGAATGGGGTAAAGGAAATAAAAGAGCTGCCAGGAACATGCTCCATTATTTTAACGCTGTCCCCCGTTAGTACATAAAAGCGATTTATGGGGTCACTGGTTCTGCTCTACTAGTACTACTGCCCCATGGTCTTAGCTCTTGACGGCTTATGTAGAAATCTGTGGACACAATTCCACGCTATGCAGTTTTCAACGAGAAAAGAAGACAACAAAGTTCTTTTCACTGGGATCCATGCCTCATTATTTAGTTGGCCACCGGGAAGATTTCAGGGATCATCATGATGCTCGGGCTTATATGAACCATCCATCCGTCTCCACCAAAATGTGGATCCCTGCCCTCATAGTATAAAGATGGATTCTTTTGCCTTTCGTGTAGATATTGCAATGAGGAATGATTGATAATGTTGGAAGGTGTGGACCACGGATGGCCACCTATATACAGCCGGAGGAATTTATAAGACGGCCAATTTTAAGGAGGAAATGGATAGTGGAATCCAATGCTAATCTGCCCTTATTAGTTTTTTTTAGTGAATATTCTGCCTTTATTAGTTAGTGTGGTCATTTCCTGGTTCCTAGATTCTATGCATTTCCTTACTGGGGGAGCATATGGAAGTTCCATGAAAAGAAATGAAGCTCCATTTTCCGCTAATGGAATTTCTTTCTTAGACAACTCTGTTTGATTATGATTTGGTTAAACAATCTTCAATAGTGGAAAAAAATAAAACAAAAGCATCAAGATTCTACAATATAATGTGGTCATCAATAAGCTTAATTAATTACTTCCAAGTTCCAACCTCTCGAACTGCATTTCATAGTTTCTCACGTCGGTTCTTTCATCAATTTGAAGTACACTAGTGCATGGATTTAATTTGATTTCAGTGTCCAGGAAAGCATTTCTGTCTATCAAAATTGATGACAATACTAACAAATAAGTTTTAGAAACATAAATAAATAAAACAAAGAAAGAAAGAGAAAGGAAACGGTCCTCAGAATAAGAAATTGGTGCTGTGATAATCCCACTTTTGCTCTCATTGCTCAAATCAAACAAAAACCACACCTAGGATAACTGCTGGCCTCTCTATTCATATGCAAAACAACAATTATACAAGCACAATCCAAACGAAATTTAGCGCTCAAGGAGAAAGAATCCTAAGAAGTAGAGATACGACAACATAAACCAGCCACCGCGAACCTAGTCTAAATGGAGATGGAGCAACTGCGCAACTAATTTATTAGTAACTTACAAAAACAGGATAATCTTGGACAGTAACAGAAACAAACCTAGAAGAAAATCCAAGAGAAAGAAAAGAACCAGTCAACTTCTGTCTGGTTAAACATCAACATCCAAGGCAAATCGAGAATAATGCCGCCAACCGAATGGTTAAGTGGATTGTTTCTACTCCACGCAGTCTATCATCCAATATAATATCACAAAATACTTTCGATGGACGCAAGGAGACTCATTTAAAAAAAAAAAACAAAGAGGCAAGGAGACCTAGAGATACCATAACAATATAATCTATGAAAAAGGAACAAGCACTCGTACACTTAATGCACTAAAGTTATGTTATATCAGCCTGGTTAAAAGCCAAATCCAAAGAAAGAGCCGAGTTGTAGTACACGGGGCATAGTTGATCACACATGACAATCAGACAGTTTCACGAATTCAGAACCAGCAGCTTGAAGTTTCCTTAAATTTGATAGAAAGATGAAAGTATAAAAAAAGAGTAGGCACTGTTCAAGAAGATTCTAATATTACAAAGCACGAAGAGTCATCACAACATCAATTACATGTCCCCCAAATATCAAAATTCTCCCACAATCACCACCCTTCCCTCTCCCTCTCCCTGCCACTCTCATTTTGTGCACAGATTGCAGGAATAACAACATATTCTTTAAAAAAAATACTAGAACGGTAAAGCATGAACATGAACAAAGAGGAGTCATTTATAAGATGAATGTAATGACAATCATTAAGGAGCAGTATAGTAATACCCGGCTGGTGGCCCCATTCCGTTGACCGGTGGCATTCCATAAGGCATGGCCGGATTAGGACCAGCGGCGTAATACCCACCACCACCGATCTTGGCCAAACTAGCTTGGCCTTGCATCCCTTCCCTGGAATACTGATGCCAAAGTTGCTGCTCCTGCACAAGCAAATGCTGTTTCTTCTCCATATCCGCCATTTGGACATACGAAGGAGGGGGTACGGCCAAAGAAGCCGCAAAAGGATCCTGATTAACAGCCTGGACTGTTCCATCCGGTGCCGGGAGAGCCAAAACAGGCGTGGAAGTCTTCCCCGACCCGGGCAATGCCACACTGCTGGCACTCCCTCCGCTCAATTGTGAGGTGCTAACGTGTTGCCTCACCATTCCTTGATCATACATGCCATTTAACAACAATGGATCAAACCCACCACCCAATGTTGCTTTCTGCTTCGACAAATTACTAGCAGTCTCAACCAATGCCAGTTCCCAATCAGCCTTGTCAGGTTCAGCAGCCGGGTTCTGCCAAGCTGAGGTAACCTGAGGCTCCCCATTGGATGGGAACGCTTCCCATGATCCATTCCCACTATTAGCAGGCGGCCCAGCAAACAAAGCCAAAGCTAGCCTGTTACCCTGATCATCTGCAGTCACAGAATCTTCCCTCAAATTCACCAAATCCTCAGTAACCTGAGGCCGTTGCGGCTCTGGCTCCGGCTCAGGCGGGGGCGGAGGAGTGTAATTCTCAGGCGGAGGCAGGGCCTTGATTTCATTCATGTCCTGCACAGGCTCCTCCTCTTGAGGCGGAGGAGGAGCCTCCTCTCTCCTCTCGGGACTCTTAGGCCGCTTAGCTCTATCCCTCACGAACTCCTCCAAAGTCTCCAGCAACTTCCCCGTTATCCTCTGCACTTCCGGATACTCCGACGACCTGGCCACACCCGTGTCCTTGCACCAATTATAAAACGCAATCAACTCATCAATCTGCTTCGCCGCACTAGCGTAGGCATCAAAGGCCTTAACACAATCTGCATACTCCATATCAAAGAACTTATCAAGCAACACAGCCAAAACCTCACAGATATCCGCGTACAGCTGGAAGCTCTCCCTCACAACGGGGTAAAGTGCAATCAGTATCATCCTACTGTTCTTGGCCAACCCCGTGGGCCGACACGACAAGAACCTATCCAACAACCTCTGTAGATGTCCCATCTTCCCGAATATCCTCTCCGGCTTCATCTCCCTCAACGGAGTCACCACCGGCCTCCTCTCCCGATCCCCCCCGCCGCCGACGCCGCCTTCCCTCCCCATCTCACTCATATCCCCATAAGACCTAGACCTCCTAGTCATCCCTCCTCCGTAACCCCCATTCGCGCTCTCCCCTCTATAATCCCCGTAGTCGTTATACTCATAAGGCCGCGGCGGTGGCGACCTGAAGTCTCCTCCTCTCACTCCATACCTCTCTATCTCACCATGAGCGCTGCCACTCCCGCTGCCGCTGCCGCCGCCGCCGCTCCCCTTCCGATCAAACAGCATCAACTCGAGCCGCTGGTCCAAGTACATAGCGTAAGTCCTGACGAAAGCCGAGTGATCCCAGGAGCTGGAATGCGCCTCGTCGCGGAAATCGGACATGTTCAACAACCTAGTCCCCCTCCTGGTGGCGTACAGGATCTCCTCCTGGAACAGCGGATCTCCGTCGTTCAAGAGGCGGTGGACCAGAATCAACGCCTTGAGCGCCACTATCCAGTCCCGCGTCTTCCCCAGCCGCTTCGACACCGCCGACACGCAGGCATGGACGTAGCCCCTGGAGAAGGAGGTCAGGTTCAGGATCTCGCGGATGTACTTCTCGTTCGCCGGATCGTCGTCGTGGCTCGTGGCCTTCACTATGGCCACTTCGAGGTCCGGGGCCATGTTGCTCGCCACCTTAGCTATGCCAATGCTGGTCTGGTCCTTGACGGTCCCGATCGCCTTCCGGATCGTGCTCGGCGCCATCTCGACCGTTGATCCCCTCTCCCGCTACCCAAGCTGAGCTGAAATGGATGGAAAGGAAGGAAGACCGGTTTAGTAGTAGTAGAAGTAGTAGACCACTTAACTCCCGAAGCTCAATTAAGTTATGGTTACGGTTATAACCTACAAATTAGTGAAGGATCCTCTTGACGATAAACGAACAACTGATTTTTACCGTTGGTCTATGCTTTGTTTGTTCTAGATCTGAGGAGAGGACGGATTCGGACAGGTAAAACGGCGCCGGATCTGGTGGGACTGTCTGGAAATAATGGGAAGACGTGTTATTTGTCTCTCTAGATTTTCT
>JAKUCV010003939.1:0-32533 GCA_028386065.3 Turnera subulata | reverse complement strand
AAATTCCGAAACCCGAAAAATACCAACTTAGTTCCGAAAAATTCACGGGAAAATCACGAGCGCGGGAAAACCCTCGGTTTCGAAAAACGACTTCCGATTTACCTTGAATTAATTACCCAAGATTAATTCAACAGTAAATCACGGTAAATAGACTTTTACAGTCCGGTAAAAATCCAAAATTTTTACCCGGGCTGTTACACAGGCACAAATAATTATACTGTCTTATTCGCTTCAGGGAATAAATCTGAGTCAATTCATTTGGAATCCATAATAATTCATTTTATTACTGGGGGTGTCTGTACTCGCGTAAATATACGATCTTCTAGATCATATTAAAACATGCGTTCTTCAGGAACATATTCGAATTTATGCTCTTCTGGAGCGTGTTAATCATTTTTTTATTTCGAGATGTCATAATATGTTATATTGACATCCACACACATATAATTCTCCCCTTGTTGATGTCAATTTTGCATTGTCTTCGAGACTAATGCTTCAGGCATTATTCTAAGAAACAATTATAAAGTATTGAAAAGTAAATAAAAAAATAAATTGCAATGCGTAATAATTTAAACTGAACATAAAAATAAATTGAATATAAAATGAATTGTTAAGCAAGTATAATATCCATCTTCTGGTGGTCATATAATTGCCATCTTCTGGTGGTAATATTGTTTATTTTCGATTTTTCTTTGAAGGATCTTCAGGATCTTTTGAACGGTAAGACTTCCAGTCTTCGTTGTATTTTTCTTTTCCCGAGTCATCTGGACTCTTACATGTAGTCTTTCAGACTATTCTCATTTAAATGCATTGTCGCATTTAATGCCCATTATAAATTTCTTTCGGAAATTTTAAGGGCCCCAAAATTCAAATAACATAATTGAATATATAAATGCTTAATTAAAATAAATAAGCAAGGGGCCTTATATTAATTACCCCAAGTAAAGTAAATGGTAGGAAATTAAAATAATGGGCCTAGTACGAGCCCATAAGTAAAATTAAAGATGAGAAAATTAAATACAATGGGCCCTATTATAGGCCAATTAAAAATAAATGGTTGGAAATTAAATGCGATGGGCCTTTTTATAGCCCAATTAAAATAAATAGCTGAAAATTTAAATGCAATGGGCCTTTTATTAATTAGCCCAATAAAAATTAAATGACTGAAAATTAAATGCAATGGGCCTTATACGAGCACAATAAAAAAAAATTAAATCAGTAGATTAGGCAGCTTAGCCGGCCATATAGGCCTAATATGAGCCCAAGTTTACAATCAAATAAATAAATAAAATAAATACAATAGCCTTCCGGGCTTGCCGAAAAAAAAATCCGAGACATTGAATTTTGGCCAAACACTTCCGGGCTTGCCGGGGAAAAACCCAAGGTATCGGATTCCGGCCAAACACTTATGGGCTTGCCGAAAAAATTCCGAGATGCGAAATTTCGGCAATATAAATTTTTTTCTCTCTTTTCTGTTTTTTTTTTTCTTTTTTTTTCTTCTTATTTGTTTTTCGCTGTTTTTCTCTCTTTTTTTTCTTTTTCTCTTTTCCTTTTCTTTTCTCTCTTCTTTTTTTTTTAACACGGCTGGGCTTAAACAGTGCGGCCCAGTTTTTTTTTTTTTTTACAAGGTTGGGCTTAAAACAGTGCGGCCCGGATATTTTTTTTACATGGATGGGCTTAAATAGTGCGGCCCAAGCGACCAGCCCAGCGCCCAGGCGCGGCCCAAGCTCGCTGACCCGTCGGGTCAGTCCGACCCATCCGGGTCGTCTTCCTCAGCTCGTGGGTCGCCCGTCATGGCGAGTTGCAGGCGGCGGTTTGAGGCGATGGCGCGACGAGGCGAGCAAGGGACGAGCGACGGACGGCAACGTAGGGCGGCTTGGCGTCATCTGCAGGCGGGCGGCGACGAACAGGTGAGGAGGACCCGACAGGTTAAGTCGGATCGTCGACTTGGCCGTCGGTCTTCTGCTCATGGCGGCGCGTCGGCGGCGGAAATCGACGGGAGAAGACGGCATCGGGATCGCGGCGGCGCGGGGAGGCTAATGGTGGCGGCGGTGAGACGAGCAGTGGCGGGAATCCCTTACCGGTGAACAGTGGCAGAGGAGCTTAGAAGGTGACGACACTGTTGGTTTTTTTTTCCGTTTCTTTGCCGGTTTTCATGCTTCGGGTAGAGTCGATCGTGCTGATAACGTGTTATAAATATAGTGTTTAGTTTTATGAAGAGATTGAATTTGCAGAGGAGGAAGAAGAGAAGAGGAGAGTATAACAGAGGAAGAGTAGAGATGGGCAGGGCACGGCTAATTTCATTCATCCACAAAATACTCTGTTTTAGATTACAATATATATAGGGGGAGAAGCATTGTTTTGGTAGGTATAATACATCCACCTAAAATCACATTTTATAACAATATCCAGTTATTAAATGATACCTTTACACGAACAATTTTGGAGTAGTGAGTAGTGACTAGTGAGGATGGAGAGTTGTCACGACATTTATTGTCGGTGATAAACTTAAACTTTTTTTTGTTAAAGATAGAGTTAAACTTACTTATAAGTCATTCGGACTTATAAGTCATTCGGTCAGAGTTTCCAGAACCGTGAAGTTCACATCTTTGGAATTATTATTACAGTTTAAGGTATATTGTAATTCTTTAATTGTTCATTCAAAATTTTATTCGGTAAACAAATTAAAAGATGTCTTATTTTGGAGTGGGGCTTGTATCTTTTACAAAATCATTTTAATTTTAGGAAGGACTACTCAATCAGTATCAGTCATATATTGTGAAAAAATAATAAAATAAATAAAATAAAAACTTTTGAATAGATGGACGGTAGGTGCGCTATGAAGTTTTATGAGTTTTCGTGTCGTAATGCATTTAAAACTTATCTGGTGAAATTTATTGAACTTGATCAAAAAAAAAAAAAAAAAGGTCAATTTGGTTATTAATATAAAAAGGAGTAAAAGTGGAGTCCAGCTATAAATTAAAATTAAGGTAATGCAAATATCACCTCCCGTAATAACTGACGAGTAATAATTGAGGATAGTTATATCTAGGGCTGCAAATGAGCCGGAAAGGCGCCGGAAAGTGGCGGCATCGATGGGAGGGAGGTGGCCGGAGAGGTAAGGGCGGAGATAGGAGACAGAAGCTTGGTGGGCAAGGATGGATTGGAGGGTGTGGAGCTGGTGATCAATGGCTTTCTTTGTGGACTCCTCAAAGCTTTGCAACACCTCTTCGACTGTCATTTTTCTCTT
Source organism: Turnera subulata (assembly GCA_028386065.3). Classification (NCBI taxonomy): domain Eukaryota; kingdom Viridiplantae; phylum Streptophyta; class Magnoliopsida; order Malpighiales; family Passifloraceae; genus Turnera; species Turnera subulata. The sequence continues at coordinate 29,283 of JAKUCV010003939.1, read as the reverse complement.
CTTTCTTTGTTTTTGGTTTTTTTTTCTTTTTTTGCTTTTTGTGGCGTAGTGTTGCAGGGTTATTGACTAGCAGCAAACAGGAGACAAAACCAGCAGTTGTTTACTGATAGGTCTAGAAAGGAGAGAAATAGGCATGCATGGGAGATGATGGTGTATTAATTGGTTGGGAATTCATATTTACACTCCACCATTAATATTCACACTCCATTTTCAAAATTGTTTGGTCCATTAATGACATAATTACCCTTTAACAAATTCAAAATTTTCATTTCACGTTATCAGCGATGCTTAGAGCATGTGCGGTGCTTTCTGCCATTGACTTGGGAAGGCAAGTGCATGAGGACTTGGGTTGAATAAAATAAGGGTGGGGCTTCTGATTATGGTCAAATTTCTCGGAGGATGTCCCCAATTAAAGCTTTTGTCCCCAATACCATCTGATTTTTTTTTCATTTTAATTTTTAGAAAAAAATATAAAAATGACAAAAAAAACCATCTCACAGGGAAAAAAATAAAGGCTTAGTTATCTATTTGATAAAATTTATTTATTTATTTATTTTTACAAAAATGAAAAAAAAATCTTTGTGAAAAAGAGAACATAAATATAAAATTACTTTTTAGGTTTCTAAAATGTCATTAAAACCAAATTTTTAGCAAAAAAAAAAATTCAAATTGACTCTTTAATTTTTAAAAAATAAAAAAGATGAAAGTTTGGCCCACTGTCGCCACCATTTGCCGCCACCACCGCCAACACCTCCTCCTCCTCCTCCTTTCCCTTTCTCTTTCTATCTCTGTCCACTTCTAGTAACTTTCACCAGACCCAGGACCCAGGCGATGTCGACGCTGTCTAGGGAGGTCAACATGGTGAGTGGGGAAGGCTCCGGCGAGCGGCGCTTGGGGCTGACACGGACAGGATTGTAACCGGATCTTAGATGGGTCATTCTCCAGCTGCTCACCTTGGCGGGTCGCGAGCAACTGAGGCTGCAGATCGCGGCAGCGACGGCTGAGGAGCGTGGCGACGAGGCACGAGCGGGTGCGGCTGAAGACGATGGCATCGGGGAGAGGCTGCGGCGAGAAGGACAGCGTCGTCGTCGGCTTGCTTGGTCGGTCTTGGCGGCGGCAATTTGCAGCAGAGAGGGGAAGCGGCGCGACGAGCGAGGCAGGGAGGGGTTGTTCCTTCTCTCCCTTTTTTGAGTGAGGGTCAATTCTGTCATTTACCAGCCAAACACACTTGAAAATGAAGTATGAATATTAATGGTGGAGTGTAAATATGGATTCCCTAATTGGTTTCATGGTTTGCTCGTTGGCTGTTTAATAATTAAAGGGCTAAGCACTTTTCTATTCTTTTCTTCTCGGGGAAAAACCCTACCACATGGAGACTTTTAAAGCCTGCTAATTCATGCATAAACAAATAGCGCAGATACCAATGAGCTACAGCGTGTTCATAGCTGGAAGCCACAGCCTCTACCTCCTAATTTTTGGGTTCCGCCACAGCCTCATTCTTCTCCAAGACAAGTCCAACTCCAAAATCCTGACAATCGTGACAAGTTTAACTCCAAAATCCTAATTCTTTTGAAAATAGGTCCTTGCTTCTTAATTTTAAGTTTTATATTTTATTTCATAATATAAGAATATTTTAGAGTTTAAGAAATATTAATTAATATTTATCATATTTATCTTTATCTAATTAACTAAAATAAGTTGTATTCTAATTTTAGTATATATAAAAGTTAGAGTAAGTTAATAATTGTACTACTAAATTTTACTGAGATTAGTCCTATTTAATGTTTTTGAGCCATCGACAAAAGCCTTCGCCCCCTTCCTTTATCCTTGTCGCTGCCAAAAAAAATCCAAAAACAAAAAAATAACAAATTAGTAACTCCGTTATAACACCGTAAATACCAGCTACTATGTGCGTGTGTTTAAACTTGATTTTCTTTTTTTTTCATGATTTTTCCACATTTTTTTATTTTTTTTAAATTATTTTTTAAAAGATACTAGCTAGACGATATTGTGATGTCTCAAGTACTAATCAAATAAAAAACAACAAAGCCCCCTGTTATATGAATATTATAAAATAAAATTTTTTATACAAGAAAAAATTAGAAGTAAGAGAATAATGTAAAAAATTAATATAGAAAAAATACAAAATCCTAAATAAATACAAAAAAAATTTTATAAAAATTTTAAAATTATAAAGGATATTTTTTTTATAAAAAGTAGTAATTTATCTACCATTTTTTACTGACTAGTAATATTATTAATTTTATATAAAGAAAAATTAACATTATCGCCTATATTATATATAATACTGATAATTTAATTAAAAATAATTAAAATGTATGAAAATCAAGTTTAAACATGCGCGCACTATGAGTCTAAGAGCTGGTGTTAATGAAACGCCCCGACCCGTATCTACCGTACATAGTAAACACGTGCCGGAACTGTAACGACCTGACCAAACAAGGCCCAGCATACAGTGTATACAACAAAACTCTGGCTCAACAGCCCAAAATATAAACATTAGAAATCTGGCCCTTCTGCCCAACATTAAAACATATCACCCGAACTCGGGAACATCAATAACATCACAACCGGCCCAAGGCCCAACAAAAACAATAATCAGCACAGCGGAAGACTTTTAAAACTCACAAAGACACTGTATGCGACACTGATGCAAACTAATGGACTCAAGTCCTGTCCAAGGGATAACGCCGCAGCCTGTCTGGAATACATCATACCTGAACCACAAATAACTCAACCTGCGGGATGAAAGCCCGCAGGTGAGGGGTGAGTCCGAAGTGCCCACCGGGTAAAACCCATAAGCAAATATACATATACAAACAACCGTAAATTTCCAAGTCACATCACCAACAATTAACTAAGGTTCTCACGAACCTTAAATACACACTTGTGATTCTAGACACGCTATTCCAATTTTATTATTAGGGCCCCTATCACTAGTTAAATGGTGGTCGTCGCCTGGTAGTCAAGCTAGCTAGCCTGTGGACCCCGCCCTGGTACCTCCACGTATAACTGGCACAGACAGGGAGCAGACCCCAAGCACACTCTCCCCCAGCGCCAAAAATAATAATTGGTACAGACAGGGAGCAGACCCCAAGCACACTCTCCCCCAGCACCATAAAATAAAAGACTACTATCTGGCTGTTCCAACATTTAACTGTGGCTTACTAGATGTCTAAGTGTTTCCATTTTATTAATATTACTATTTTAGTCTTGATACCACAATACTGTTAACCAACCATCAACTCATTATCCCGAGCAGGCTCGCAGCCTCTCCGCTCGTCCGGATAATAATCAATACCACTTAACCATCAGGTTCCACATAATAATGTTCCGGTACTCAAATCATGTCAATCTCACAGATAACAACAACAACGGTAAATTTATCATCACTAACATCATCAACATCAACAACAATCAATACTTATCACAACAACCATTCACAACCACAAGTGTAGTATCATACCAGCAAACATCACACACAGTGAACAAACAGCAACTTGATATCATGGGCAGTATATAAATATTTACTTATCCTCACCTTTGCCGATTACTCAACTCTGAAGACAATATCCGGTCCGACGCCGGCTCCTCGGGAAACTGCCCGATATCGAAACCTATACAACAAAATAACATGCTCACATAAATGCACATAATCGGTATGCTATGATGCCAAAAATGGTAAATTAAACCCCCCCTCGGTTATACGCCATCATCTCCATAACATTATCTTTTACCATAATTAAACCTTTTTCCAAAAATATTTCGTATGTATATAAGGTTACAAAAATATATTTTCAAAGCAATTAAATCAAAGTATTTCATAAAATAATATACTTTTTTCAAATTAATAAACAACATATTTTTTTTTCTGGAAATTATATCATTTATATGTAGTTTTCCCAAAATTATTTCCATAAAATATATTACTTGCCAAAATATAATTACCAAATATTATTATCTAACAAAAATATATAAAATAATCATATGCTATATAGTATTTTCCAGAAAATATATAATCATAAAAACTGATTTCAGAAAATAAATACATATTTATAAATATACATATATTTTCTAAAGACAAAACACATTAAAAGAAACAATTATATAATAACGTTATTATATATTTTCAGAAATATTAACTATGTAAAATATATATAATTTCATAAAAATATCCCTTTTCATTTTTATTTAATTTAACAAATTATAAATATATATATATATGTTTTTTTTAAAGAAAAATCGGATTGGGCCATGAATAGTGCCGGCCCAGACCAAGACAAGGAGCCCAGCACAGGCTTGCCAAGGCCCGGCCCAGCATCAGCCCATAGCCCAACCCAGGAGGTCGCGACCCGGACATGCACGTGGGTCAAACAAACCCGGATCTGCTCACCTCGGGTCAGCGGCGGCGACGCGATGACAAGCGCTAGAGGAGGAAGGGCGAGCACACCAACAGCAGCGGCGGACGAGGGCAACTCCATGGGCGGTGAAAACCCGGGCGCGACGGCGCTGGAGGCTGAGCAGAGACGCGGGGAGCTGGATCCGCGGGTCTGCTCGTGGGTTAACGCTTGCCGGCAGCGCGTCCCGCGGCGAAAAGCGACGGGGAGGGCGGCGTTCACTCGGCGACGGCGTGGTGAGCTCGATGGTGGCGGCGGTGCAGCGAACGACGGCGTGGAACTCTTCCTGGTGAACAGTGGCAGAGAGGAGGTGACGAATTGTTTCCGAGTTTTTTCTTTTTTTTTTCTATTTTCTTTCTTCCTTTTTCTTTTATTTTCTGTATTATATATTTTTTTCTTTTCTTTTTTTTCTTCTTCTTCTCTGTTTTTTTTTTCGATTTTCCTTTTTTTTCCTTTTTTTTCTTTCTTTTCTCTCCTTTTTTTCCCCCTCTTTTTTTTTTTTCTTCTTCCTTCCTTCTTCCTCCCCTTCTTCTGCCTGATTTCCTTTTATAAGGCGTGAATGAAGTGTGATGGCGGCTTGCTCAATAATGCAGCTTGTCTGCATTATGGAGCGAGTCCGATCCGGACCAGAAAATAACTACATACCCTCTTAGTTATTTCCGGTGTGATTTTTCTGAGGATTCCGGGACCCGAAAAATACCAACTTTGGTCCGTAAAATCCACGGAAAAATTTCGAGCGCGGGAAAAACCTCGGTTACGAAAAACGACGCCCGATTTACCTTGAATTAATTACCCAAGATTAATTCATTCGGTAAATCACTATATAACGACTTTTACAGTCCCGGTAAAAATACCAAATTTTTACCCGGGCTGTTACAGTTAACGGTGTTATAACGGAGTTACTAATTTGTTACTTTTAGAGAGTTAAGTTACTAATTTGTTACAACGAAAGGTTAAGTTGCCAAAGTGGTACTGAGTTAAAGTTAGGGTTAGTGAATTGAAATTTTGTCTTTCTTTTTTTTTTTGCTTGATTTAGTAATAATTAGGTTTTTTTAATACAAAAATATAGTATTTTTTTTTATTTGGCAGCTTATGATGATGTAGAAGTAATGTGGACTAAGAAAAGCCAAAGATAACGACAAAACTGGTTTGGAAACTTGGCCTGGGACTCGTTTGATATTCTTTTTAAACATTATAGGACTCGAATGAGTCGCTTTTTCGTTTTAGACCTCAAATGAGTTTTTGCAATATGTTTTAGGACTTCTGGTGGGGTTATCCCAACAATAAAGGATTATTGTTGCCCTCCAAAATGACGATTAAGTGGCGGTTACAACATTTTTTATTTTTCTTTGAGGGCCTAAAAGAACGTAAAAAAACTGAGAATTATAGTGATCATTGGGAACCGGTCACACAAATTCTTTGTTGATCTCCAAAGAACATACTCTATAAATAAATTCTTTGTTGAATTCAAGCCATCACTCTAGCAAGTAGGATGAACTGCAAGCCAAAAAAACAAAGGTGAAGCAGAAAGAAATAAAAAGGAACATGAACTCACGGTTACGATAGATAGATAGGGTTATTTTTTGACATGATGGGATGAAATTTCTTTTTATCTTTAGTCTTTAGGGATGGTAATAGCTACGCAGGCTACAATAATGATTACAAAGAGACATGGAGGTAGAGGAGGTCATGGGAAGGCGGTTAAAAGAGGATAATGTGGCCTTGTTCATCCCTTTGTTAGATTTTGGCTTCTTTTTATTCCTCTGTTTTTCTTAGTTGGCTTGGTTTGGTCCCTCTCGTCGGAATCCGGTGGAAAATGATGAAGTGGCAAGGTTTTCGGCGTCACGTCAGCATATGTGGAAGCCACATGTTAGGTCGAACCAACAAACCGAACCGACTCGACCCAATCAGTTCGCCCACTTAAAAAACCCATTTTGCAAATCCGGTCGGGGCCCGGAGTTTGTCCATTTCCTTTTCTTCTTCTTTCCAAAATTAATTTTTTTAAAACCTTTCATTGAATTAAAATTTTTTCAAAAACAAAATAATAACTTATACTAATTAAATTATAATTTATAGTTTAATTAGTATAAGTTATTATTTTGTTTTTGAAAGAATTTTTAATTCAATTAAAGATTTTATTGAAATTATACTATTATAAGTTATTATTTTGTTTTAAAATGAATTCTTAATTCAATGAAAGGTTTTAAAGAAATTAATTTACTATAAATTATAATTTAATTAGTATAAGGTATAATTTTATTTTTTCAAAAAATTTATAATTCAATGAAAGGTTTTATTGAAACTAAATTTTTATAAGTTATTATTTTGTTTTTGAATGAATTTTTAATTCAATGAAAGGTTTTAAAGAAATTTATTTTAGGAAAAAAGAAAAGAAAAAAATGGACAGTCCGGATTTGCAAAATGGGTCTTTTGGGTGGACGAAACGGTTCGGTTTGTTGATTCGACCAAACATGTGGCTTTCACATATGCTGACGTGACAATGGAAACCTTGCCACGTCATCATTTTCCATCGGATTCTGGTGAGAAGGACCAAAACAGACCAAGTAGGGGAACAAAGGGATGATAAAAAGCCGAAATCTAACAGAGGGATGAATTCCAACTTTAGCGCTCAACATGAAACGAGTCTTTAATCTATTTGATTTGAAAGATCATGGAACACTTACACGCGTCTATGTCAAACTTAGCAATGTGCATATATAATTTGGTGTTGAAGCCTACCCTTGAAAACTTGCTTTTGCTAGTGTGCATTCATGTAATTTATTGAACTTTAAAATTTTTTTGAGGAATGAAGCATTCATTGCATTGCATTAATCGCAAATAGAGGCATCAGCCAAACAGGCTACCAAAACAGAATCAGGAAAGCTATCAAACCATAATCTTTCCACATGGTCCAACAAAGCTAAAAGGCAGGCAACATGCGCTGCACTATTACAACTACGTGAAACAAAAGAACAAGAAAAAAATGCAAAAGCATGGGATAAATCCCTCAAATCATCAACCAAAATACCCAAAGGATTACGTGGCGAAGATGTTGCTTGAAGAGCCATAATGACAGGTTGATTATCCATCTCCAGAGTAACATGGGTAAGCTGCATGCTCCTAGCAAGAGTCAGTCCAAACCGGGCTGCATAGGCTTCCCCAAGCGTTGGTTCCAACACAGCTGGGAAGAATTTGGTGCCCACGGCCACCAGGTGACCCAAATCATCCCTGATAACAGCCCCTACCCCGATACCATCCGGCAACCGGAGGGCCACATCTGTGTTAATTTTGAAGCCGTGGGTTACTGGTGGCATCCACTGTTGAGTGCGAGCTCGCATTGGAAGATGTGGGGGTTTAGAATTTGCATCCTGATAGCACCGAAGAAACTGCAAAGCTTCTGAAACTAGTGTAAGTTTATCACGACTTTGCTGCTAGAACACAAACTGGTTCCTATCCTGCCAGATCGCCCATGCCAGAGCTATAAACCTCTCATAAACCACAACACTATAAGAAGAGATTATACCTTTAAATCAGGTTACCATATCAGGACACGGTAATTGGCACAAAGCAGAAGAGAGAGGGCTACAGTTCCACACTTCCCGAGCCCAGGCACACTGAAATAGCATATGAATGCTAGACTCAGGAGCGTCGGAGCACCTCGGACAGGCAGCGTCGAGGGGGACATGACTCCGGACCAGATTAGCACGTATAGGTAAAATATCTGTACAGAGGCGCCATGTGAAAGAGCAAAGTTTGGGTGGGATATTCAGCTTCCACAAAGCCTGCCACTAGGGAGTATCACATCCCGAGACCAGAGATGCAGAACTGGCACTCCGAGGGTGCAACATCTCAAGTGCAACTTGATAGCCAGATTTCACTGTATACAACCAGGACGGGCAAAAATGCCAAAAGAACAAATCACGCGGGCATCGAGTACTGAGAGAAATACTCTTGATCAAGCTAGCCTCCTCATGAGAGAATATAAAATCGATCAAATGATAGTTCCTCTCCATAGAAGACATGTCAATGAGATCCATTACACGAGCATCCTCCTCTAAAACCGAGATGGGAGAGGTAACTGCAAAATTCGCCTCACGGGGAAGCCAATGATCACGCCAGACCCGAATTTGGGTCCTATTATCCACCATCCATCTGATACCCCGTTCAAGGATAATCTTGGCTTTCATGATACTCCGCCAAGCATAACTCGGATTATAACCGACCCTGAGCTTGGAGAAAATCCGTCTGAGGATAATATCTAGCTTTAAGCAAATGAGATAAGAGGCAAGACTCATTAGAAAGTAGCTTCCAACCCTGTTTAGCAAGAAAAGCCAAGTTAAAAGATTCCAAGGACCAAAATCCCAAACCCCCAGCCTTTTTACTTTTACACAAGTTTTCCCATGCCATCCAGTGAATCTTCCGCTTTCATCCCTATGACCCCACCAAAACTTTCTTCTCAAGACCTCCATTTCATCTCATAGTGAGGTAGGCAAGCTAAAACAACTAATCACATAGTTAGGAACCGCTTGCGCTACGGATTTAATAAAAAGCTCCCTACCGGAATCTGACAAGAACTTCTTCTTCCATTGGCCCATCTTCTTCAAAAGACGGTCTCTCACAAAAGCAAAGATAAGATTCTTAGACCGACCAATCATAGCTAGGAGGCCGAGATATTTATCAAAGATGTCAACTACCTTTACTGCTAGATCCCTTTTGATCAAAGATTGAGTCTGATTAGGCACATTTGGCTAAAAATCACCTCTGATTTATCAAGATTGATCTTCTGGCCAGAAGCGTTCTCATACCTTTGGAGAATGGAAAGTATCACCCTTGCTTCCCCTGAAGAAGCCTTAGCAAACAGTATGCTATCATCAGCAAAAAATAGGTGAGAAATAGTGGGAGCCCTATGGCAGATCCGGACCCCATGGAGAGCACCTCTAGACACCTCCTGTTTAATTAGAGCAGAAAAACCTTCGGCACACAAGAGGAATAAATAAGGTGAGAGGGGGTCGCCCTGACGGATTCTTCGCTGAGGAACAATGGTCTGTTGAGAAGACTGATTAATAAGCAGCGAATATGTCACTGTTCTCACACTATGCATTACCAGACTAACCCAATGAGGACTGAAGCCAAATTTGAACATGATAGCCTCCAAGAAATTCCACTCCACCCGATCATAAGCCTTGCTCATATCAAGCTTCAACCCCATATACCCCGGCCGACTTTGACAGACTTTCTAAATATAATGAAAAGCTTCAAAAGCTATAAGTGCATGTGATCAATCTCCCAGGGACAAAAGCGCTCTGCTCCTCACCAATTATATCAGGCAGAACAAGCTTCATTCTATTAGCAATTGTTTTAGTGATAATCTTGAAAACCACATTGCACAGACTGATAGGGTGGAACTGACTACATAGAGAAGGATTTTTCACCTTTGGTATAAGTGTAACAAAGGTGTGATTTAAAGGAGAGGGATCAGCACCATGATTAGGAACATCAAGAACCATATCACAAACATCATTACCAATAAGCGACCAAAACTTTTGAAAGAATAAGGGGGGCATGCCGTCTGGACCAGGGGCTTTGGAGGGATGCATCTACTGAAGTGCTTCAAAGACTTCACTCCTAGTGAACGGCATATTAAGAGAGGTAACCCGCTCAACAGATAACCGGGGTTCCACAGCTTGTAGCACTGGTTCAATCTGAAGAGAACCATTCGAAGAAAAAAGGGCTGAATAATAGGAATTAAACACCCAGCCACTACCTTCGGTTCTGTCACCCACTGTCCTGCATCATTGGTTATACCATTGATAGTATTCGCTCTGTTCCTCTGTTCAGCCTTATGATAAAAATACTTAGTATTTTTATCCCCCTCTCGCAACCAAGCCACACAAGATCTTTGCCGCCATAGCATTTCCTCCTGATGGATTAAGGTCTGGAGTTCAACATTCAAAGCCCGTGTCTGAGCTACAATCTCAGGTGACTGCACTCGGCAATGCAAATTTTCAAGGGAATCCCTCTTCTGTTTAATGAAAGAGGTAATATGTGCAAAGTTAGCTTTACTCTAATCGGTGAGCATAGACCCACAGACCTGGATTTTATCCTGCAACTTTAACAAAGGAGAACCACCAGACTGACTATCCCAAGCTCGGGCAACAGTGTTCGCACACCCCTCATCCGTCAACCACACAGCTTCAAATCGAAAAACTTTCCTTCCAAAGCGAAGGGCACGAATAAGACTATCCAACACTAGCTTCAGAGGGGAATGATCAGAACCTTGCATTGGGAGGTGCTTAACAATAACATTGGGAAAGAGATTCGACCACTGTGTGGAAGCAACTACGCGGTCAATTTGTTCCTCAATTTGAGTGCCATCAAGATGGCCATTAGCCCAGGTGAACTCACAGCCCGTAAACCCCATATCATACAACTCAAGTTCCGTCAATGTGTCATGGAAGGCCTGCATGGCTGAAAAAGAACGAGGATTGCCACCCCTCTTTTCCCATTGAAATGAAATCTCGTTGATATCCCCGCCACAAACCCAAGGAAGATGACGATCAACCTTAAGGCGTCTCCAAAGCTGCAATGTCCTCCACTTTTCAGTACTCTTCGGCCAACCATATAATCCAGTGAATCTCCAAAAACCCTCCTCGGCACTCTGGGCCACTGTAACATCTATATGATGAAGACTGAACGAACGGAGCGAGACTTCTAGTTCCGAGTGCCACAATAAAGCCAAACCCCTACTTCTATGTCGACCATCCCCCACACAATCAACAACCAGCAGACCATGCCACCCTAGCCGACGAAATATCCTATCCATCTCGAACTTTTTTAATCTAGTCTTCGAGATAAAGACTAGTAGAGGATCTTCAAGCCTAATTAGCTCGCATAAAGAAGAAACTGCACTCGGGTCCCCTAAGCCCTGGCAGTTCCAACACAAAAGACTCATTGGGATCGGCGGGGTTGCATTGCAACCTCCGCCACTATATGCAGAATGTCACCAACCACACCTATCGTCTCAGCATCCTTGAACTTCTTCCCAAAAAATCCCACCTCCATATCCATTGGGGTTTCCTCTACAGGTCCCCCCTTACGTTAGGATGTAACAGCCTCAACATCACCCCGGACTGGACAGCCTCCATCCCGAGCCCGACGCTTCCAGGTTCTAGCACCCGATCTGAGTGAGAACAGGAACCTCCGATGAAACAGCATGCACCTCAACTCCCATAACTCCACCATCACGGCTCGACACCTCTACTGGGCCAACACCTACTACAGGCACCTCACGGGATTTTGCCACAAAACGATCCTTCGACTTTCTTGGCAATGGCACCATCTCATCCCGAGGCCCTAAACTAAAAGAGAAGGAATGCTGCTCTGGAACAAAGATAACCCCACGCTCAGCTTGCACCCGTTGTCTCGAAGCTACAGTCTCATCCGAGACAAGATGAGCCGGATTATCGGTACACTCACCCACACGAAACTCCGTAGAAGCAACCGGAATGCGAGACGAAATCCCAATTGTGCTCTCCCCCACTAGTACCTCATTTAAGGAAACCGTCGGAGACACAACAACCTCCACATCATTCTGCTCACCCCCTTGCTTCTACATCCCGAGACGAACCCCCTGTATAAGAGAGATGTTCATCGCTCAGCCCATCCCGACCCCTACCCGTAGCAGAAAAAACACTGTCAGATTGGGAAGAGGAATATTGCGTGGGCGCGGCTTGAACACCAACTTCCTCGCAACCCTCTCCCCTGGCTCCTCCTGTAGATTACGGATAGACATAGGCTTCTTCGGTGATGCACGCAACCAATCCCCATAAGGGGTCTAAAAAAGATTCAACTCATCCTCATCACCCGCAGCACAGTCCTAATCTAGATGGCCCAAGCAGCCACAGAAAAAACAAAAAATGGGTAAGCGCTCATACTTGAAGAACACCTAGAGAGGATCACTTGATTTGGAAGCCATCAAGGATCCCCGACTGAGAGGCTTGCGCACATCAAGGAGCACCCTGAAGCGAACGTATTTACCCTGTTTCAAACTACAAACTCGCCTATTTTTCCAGCAAGTGCCTCGATTAATTTCTCAGATTGGTGGTTAAACGGAACATCATATACCCGAGCCCAAAAAGGAACAGAGAATAATTGAATAGAGGAGGGTTGTTCGTCCCCTGTGAGCTCCTTCGATAATACCACATGATCATCGAAATTCCAAGGCTCTTGGTCGAGAATACGTTGCTTGTCCCGCCAGTGGAAGAACTGGAACACAAACAAAATGCGTTCAAGTTGGGAAACCTCCACTCCATGCACCGGGCGCCATATTTGTTTCATGGTGCTCATAAACGCCCGAACATTAAACGGACGTTCAGTCCACAACTTTGCGACCAAACACAATGACGCTGATAGATCAGCCTCCCCCTCGAAGTCTTCCACGGCCACCACCTCCGACTCCGACAAAGTAGGATTTGGCAGGTAAACCCAGGCCTTCCCCGAACCACCCCCACGGACTCTAGCCTCCTGTGAAGACATGGTCCCAACCAGAGTCCCCAACACGAAAAACCAATGACAAATACACAGAAACCAGGAATCAAGACCTTACAATCACTCAGAAAGAGAAATCCTAAGGAGAAAACTCTAATGGGAGAAGTAACTCTAACAGGGAGAAAGCTCGTAAAAAACGAGAGAAAACCCGAATTTCTTGGGAGCACTAGAATTTCCACCAACTATATTTAACTTTAAAATTAAGATATAGAAAGATAGAATTAGGAAGAATTATTTTTTTGTTTTTAAAAGAGCTTGAATCTAGTTACATCTCAATACAACACTCGGCCAGTTCCAGTGCAAAAAGTAAATAACGTGGAGTTAAACCTACAATTGATCCTTGATTGGTTGATAATAAAACTCAATATGCATTAGAAAAGAAAACAATATATAATCAAAATGTATAAGGTCATTTGTGGAATTAAGGGATTATTATTGAGGATATACGTGGAATTGTACTTGGACGTAAGGAGAGTCTGTTCTCTAGATAGTATAGATGCTGTACGAAAAGCACAAAGTCACTAAAACTTATAAAATTAAAATACTAAAATATCCTTCTATTTTTTATTAAATTAATGGTTTAATAGTCATTTAAAGAGTCAAAAAATGGTTGGTTTAATCCAACGGAAAAATAAGTCAATTTAATCCAACGGCAATTGAAAAATTAGTATTATCTTAAGCCACTACTATATCTCTATGAAATTGTTTAATCCTAGAGTTCCTTTGATTCATTGAAAAAAATATCCTAGACGACGAACTTTAATTTAGTGTATTGAATTCAATGAAAAAAAATCTGCTAGACGACGAACTTAAATTAAGTGTATTGAATTCAATGAAAAATGGCAAAGTAATAGTATTCATGCTTTTCGTACAATGGTTTTAGGTTTAAGAAAAGAAAAACTTTAATGAATGATAGTTTAATTTACCATCAAAAGGACGATTAGCAGAATTTTTTTATTAATATCCGGTTGAATTTTTTTTATTTGTAAGTATTTAAAAATTATGAAGGTGCTAAAAAAAATACAATGTTATTTTACTCAAAAAAAATTGAATGGTCATTTTTTTTGCTTTTTTTTTTTCTATAGATGTAGAATTAATATATCTTTTTGAAAAATTTATACTTAGAAAGTGAAAATAATTTGAATAAACTCTATAAAATAATTAAATATTAAAATTAAATTTCCAGTAAATGTGAGGAAGAATATGAAAAAGATTTTAGATAAATATAAACCTTCATAAAAGATAAAGCTATCAAGAAATAATTTAATAAAATAATTATTTGCACACAATGACCTTTTAAATTTACAAAAATATATTTAATTATATTAAACATGGAAGTAAAAAAAGTTTAAACATAATAAAAGTAGAAGAAAGCAAAAAAAAATGGTAATTAGAGTAAAAAATAATATTATAGGAAATAATAAAAAATTATTTGTAAGAGCTCTTTTCATAAAGATTAAAATGTCACACACTAAATTATTAACTAAAAAAATATAAAATTGCATATATAAAATAATTATAAATAACTAGAAAGATTTATTAATACTGATAAAGAAAGAATGATGTGTATTTCCATTCAAAATCTAGTTACTAAAACTAAATTTGTAACAAGACCACCAAGAAAAGAACCCATTGGCGCAATTGGCAAAAGAACCCCGTATATTTCGATTCCTACAGTCGTTAATAAATATCTTCAGGTATTTCTTTTTAAAGCTGACCATTATGTTTTCAATTTAATTTTTATTCTTTATTATTATTTAATAATTTTTTAAATCTTTATTCTCTATTATTTCTTTTTATCTATACATTACTTTCAAAGTTACTATAGTGGCAGGCCACAAAATTAATCCTGCACTTCTTCGTTATCCGATTTTTAATGTTATTTTTCTGTGATTAAAAAATTAATAGGCGAGCTACAATACATCCCTATCAATAAATTAGAAGAAACGTGTAGGAAAATAAAAAAAAAGTTCAACCTCAAAGTATTGGTGACAATACTGTAAATCTGATGATGATTAAATTTGAGATTAATAGCTAATTAAACTAGATTACTCTAATTAAATGATCATAATGCAAATTAAATAAGGTATTCTATTAAATGATCATTATAATGCTAATTCGGTTAATTTGCCACTTAAGTAAGTTTTGATTATGACAAACCTATTACTTTATATTTGTGAATTGACAAATCTTTTCAGCCTTTGAATCCGTGATCTGAAAGCATGGAAGAATGGAGCAAGTGGGATTGGAGAGTGTGGTTAGTGGACATGAAATGTCACTATCACCAAAATTATTTTATACTACTAATGCCTTTACAACTCAATCTCTCTAAGTCAAATAATCGTAGGACTCTACAAACTTTGCAGCTGACTATCCTGATTAAAGACATCACAACGGATCCCTAAACAAGATGGAATCAACCTTTTGGGTCCAACCTAGGACTTGGCTAAACATGGGCAGATCTATCAGTTGAATGGCATGATTCAGACCAAAGCGTGAAAGCGACCACAGAGAGATTTGAACATTGCCACTCTAGTCTCAGTCAAAACAAAATTGTTGTCTGCTGAGAGTGACACACAACAATTTGAATTTTTTTGGAAAGACCTATCCCATTGTGTCTCTATAAAAAGCTGAAGACTCCATGAAGAAACTCAGAGCTGCATATTGAAATCCTGAGTCTAAGAAAAAGAGTGAGCCATCTACAAGAGTTCTCAAAAGAAGCTAAAGTGTGAGAAAAAGTCTTATGAGTGTATATATCTTGTAAGGCTATCTTTGGAAAGCAAGGCCAATTGTACTTAGTGATAGTTTATGTTTTTACAGTGATTGTGTAAAATCAAAGCTAGGGTAAGCTTTCTGGTGAGTGTTTAGGTTTAAGTTGAGCCGAGTGAAAAACTTGTACTAAGGTTTTTGGTTGAACCCGTAAAAGCCATAATAGTGAGAGTTAGAAAATCTCAAGGGGGGATCCTTGAGTAGTGAAGGTAGTCTTGTGTGGCGAACCACTATAAATCGTGTGTCAAATTTCTCTAACCCTTTCTCCTTGATTTCTAATTAGTTTGGCATTTAGGGTTCTTAAGCACAAATTTCTGATACGAACACGCTTTGGCATTAGTGACGCCAAAGTAGGTTTTAATCCGAAAAGCTAATTCACCCCCCCCCCCCTTAGCAACTTTGGTGAAACACCCCGACCTAAATTTGCCCAACTAACAGTATTTACTGCAAACCAGTGCCACCACGTGGCCAACATATAATGAAAGTATGAATTCACAACAGTAACAATAATAAACAGACATAAAATCACACTCCCGTCACCCGATATGGGGACATCAACATTTGCACAGCGGAAGCATTTTCTAGATATTCAGTAACATCTTATGCAAGACACAATGCATTTTCTATTGGATCCGAGTCCTGTCTGAGGTAACGCAACAGCCGCCGGAATGCACTTCTTAACCTGCAAGAACTGTGTGAGGGGTGAGACCAACCACTGTCTCACCTATAAACAAATAAACCGCAGTATACAAGCAACCGCAATTACACCCAAGCCAACACAGAAACAATAGAAGTACAGCAAACACAATCATAGTTTCGGTATCAACTTACCTGAACTCACTATACGTTAGACTTCTCACGGTTAAGCTAGTCTTATAAACTCACCAACACTTGGCGGTAGACTTACCAATTTTATTATTTGGGCCCTATCACGTAATAAGTATTGGCCGTGCCAGGTTAGCTAACCCCAGGGTACTCCCCGTTAATCCATAAATATCTTAAATCACAAAGAATCACAATAACCGAGTCCCGCAGTCCTTCCTATAACAAATCAACTTAGTCCCGCAGTCCTCAGCCGGGAGTCCCGCAGTCCTCCCTATCAAATCACAAATCACAAGGCGACTACCATCTGGCCGTACCAATACCTGTCACGTGACAACCTAGATGTCTAGATGTTATTATCACTATTTATTATTATTTCTTGTTCCACTGTCCAACGGTAACTCATCATACTCACTTTCCCGAGCAGGCTCTCAGCCTCACAGCTCTTCTGGGAATTCAATCACAAAGTCACAATACCGGGTCACTGCCATTGACCGATCAAATACCATATATCTCATACGAACGTCACAATAATCATATCGGCATCACAAAGCTCAACAACTAGTCCACAGTAATCATCAAACATATAACAATAATCACAACAGTAGCCAGCAATAGCATGACAGCAACCAATCATCCAGCAGATAACAACAGTCTTAATAATTATCACAACATGATACACAATAAACATATAATTTAACAATCAACAAACAACCGGGGTCTGGTTAAGCCTCGATATCCCCAAAGTCCATTTCCGGGTTCGGCGGAAAATTCCCGGGACACCGGAAATTCGCCGGATTTCGGCCAAGCACTGTTCACGCAGAAAAAGCTCCTTGTTACTGTTCACCATCAAACAAAACCCAAAACACACAGCAACACTGCCGAGCCCAGCCTCAGCACACCCTATCCACAGCCATTCAATCAATAAACACCCTCCACACCACCGTGTCCAACACTCACAACACCGTCACCCACAGCCACAGAACCACCATCAACGGCATCCAAGGAACACAAGTCACCTCGCTGCCCTCCACGAAAGCATGGCGTTCAGTGACGGCTAGAAGAGGAGGTGGCAGTGAGGGGGTGGCGGTGAAGGACTTGGGAAGAAGGGGAAGGTGTCAGATCGGCCGAGCTTGGGCGAGGAGAGGTCGGGATCGGACGGCGACGCCTTCTCTGCCTCAGCGGTGGCTGCGAGCAGAGGCGGTAGAGGGAGGAAGAAGGTGTGGCGTCGATGGCGACTAGAGGAGGAGAAAAACAGGGGCGAGGGAAAGGTGGAAGGTTGGGCGGCAGAGGAAGGCTGTGGAGTCGGTGCAGGTGAGGAGGAAAAGTGAGGGTGTGGCAGCGGTTAGGTGGCAGGGTGTCAGAGTGACGAGAGGAAAAGGAAGAAGAGACAGGCCGGCGAGGAGGACGGGAAAGAAGGGCAGCGACAGGAGGGAGATGGCGAGGGGATTTAAAGGAGAAGAAGGGAAGAAGAGGACAAAGGAAGGGGAATAAAAATCAGGAGAAAAGAGAAAAAAAATCAAGAAAAGGAGGAAGGAGAATCGGGATGAAGGAGAGAAGAAAAAGTAAAAAAAGAAAAGAAATCAGGAAGGAAAAGAAAAGAAAATGTGGGAAAAATAAAAAATGAATGAGAAAATAAGAAAAGAAAGGAAAATGGGAAAAGAAGGAAAAAGAAGAAAAAGTCATGGGAGGATGGCCCGAGAGAGAGAAATATCGTGGCTCGGTGCCAACAACTTTATTGGTCCGAGAATAGACCAAAATACCCTCATGTTCGTCTTTTGATCTGTTAACGTCACAGGGGCATTTTCGTCTTTTCAAAATTCGTTCCAGTTCTGAAAATACAACTTAGGCTCGGAAAATCGAATTAATTTTTTTGAGCGTTGTGCAAGTCCCGGAATTGCAAACCGAGGTTCGGATAGCTGTATAAAATTCCCAGTAACCCGAGATAATTCTTGGAATTAATTTTCGAGGCTCGGTTGTTAATGGAGAATACTTTAGAGCGTCCGTATTATCGAAGATCTGATTCGAGGTTCGATTATTCCCGGTAAAACTCTCGGATGATTCTTGTTTAACAACGGTAAAACTTTATTATCCATCGTAAAAGTCAAACGACTCGGTAAAATTTACAAAAATTTTACCCGGGTCGTTACATTTGGGCCAACAATTGGTAGCGGAGCAAGGAATCTCCATTTGTGGATTAATATCCAGGAGAAAAGATCATGGCATTTGAGGGGAACAACATCAACAATGCACCCTTCTTTAATGGTCTCAACTTTGATCATTGGAAGTTTCGCATGAAGACTTTTCTTGAAGGAAAGGATCTTGAGATGTGGGATGTTGTGAATTCACCATACTCACGTCCAACCAAAGAAATGAAGACCTGGAGTGAAGCTGAAATGAAGAAAGCAAAGCTTGATGCCCAAGCAAAGAATTCTCTCCTTTGTGGCTTCAGTCAAGCCGAATTCGAAAGAGTTAGATCATGTGAATCAGCACATGAAATTTGGAGCACTCTATGCATTGCACATGAAGGAACCAACCAAGTCAAAGAATCAAAGATGAATCGGCTGATGAGAGAGTTCGAGCTGTTCCAAATGTTGCCTGATGAAACAATACAAGAACTTGACACAAGGTTCACCATCTTGTGAAATAACTTGGCTTGTCTCGGCAAGACCACCACAAACAAAGAGAAGGTAACAAAAATTCTTCGGTCTCTTCCTCCTGAATGGGAACCTAAGGTTACTACAATTAAGGAAGCCAAGGACAAGAACACTCTCACTTACAATGATCTAATGGAGAGCCTCATAGTTCATGGGTCAAAATTTGAAGAGAAACCAAAGAAAAAGAAGGATTTGGCTCTCAAGTCTTCACATGAGAGTGACTCGGAAAGCAATCCGGATGTTGCTTTAATTACAAAAAGATTCGTCAAGTTTCTGAAAAAGAAAAATCTGAAGGGAAGAAACTTTAGAAGAGTAAAAATTGATGAATCAAAGAAAGAGCAACCTTTGTGCTATGGTTGTAATCAACCCGGGCACATCAAGGCCGAATGTCCCAATATGCAGAAATCCAAGTTTGTCACCTTCAAAAACAAAGGAAAGAGGGCAATGGCCGCATGGGATGATCTTGATTCAGAAGATGAATCGGATGAAGAGGAATCGACAAATCTTTGCCTTATGGCACAAGAAGAAAAGGAGGTAAACCATTCTAAGTCATCTAGTTTTTCTTTTGATGAATTACATGATGCATATGATGAGTTATATGAAAGCTTTATAGCCATGGCTAAGGCAAACAAAGCATTAAAAAGGAAGGTAGAATCATTAGAATCTGAAAAGAAAGAGTGTATGACCAAAAATGTGGAAATGGCTAAAAATCTGACTCTATGCAACATTGATTTTGAAGATGCCAAAGCGGATAGAGAAACTTTTGCTAAGTCACAAAAGATTCTTGAGCAAAAATTTGATACATGTAAAGATGAAAATACAAAGGCAAGGCTCTATAGAGTTGTAGAGTAATGACAGATCAGAAGAAGGTGAAAGATGGAAAGTTATTGTCGTAGATAATGAAGTAAAAATACATTACGAAAAAGTATATGCATATTTATTATTTATTCTGTTTAAAAATATTTTAACTGCACAAATTATATTCATACGTTAATATTAATTTCTGGCTCATATCTTGGAACATGAACAATGATTACGAAAAGAAGAATAATAAAAAATAATTATCGTAATAATTCATGACCATTGTGCTTGTGGTTTATTATCAACAAGGACTATGAAGAAGAAAAATTCTAAACCAATCGAATAGTTAACAAAAAAATATCGATGGTTACAAAAACTACAAAAAAGAATAATATAACTTAATAATCTTTTTCATTCATAATAAATTTAACAGAAACATTATATAATTTCTAATATCAAAGAATACCAAATATCTTTAACAGTAATCAGTTTATAAATTCCTATTCTAATACAAAAGCTAATTCTAAACAATTAATCTGTCTAGATTATGAAAACACTCTTTCTGTACATTATATATAATTTATTCTCAAGATAATGATTAATATATAAGCATTAATTTATATTTTCTCAAAAATTATAAAAAAATGATGAAGAACAATAATTATTGAAAATAATAGAATTTAGGAAAAATAAAAGCTAAAAATTCAGCAAAAACCAAGAATAAAAATAATGTTTACCAAAAGAACAATCATGAAGAAGAATAATCACAAGAGCTCATGACAGATGTGTCTATAATTTATTATGAAGAAGAATTATGGAGAAAAGGAGTCGAGTAGTCATGAAAAACTATGAATAAGAATAATGACAACGAAAAAGAATAATAACGGAAAAGAATTATCATTGGAATTCATGACTGATGTGTTTGTGGTTTATTGTCAACAAGGACTATGAGGAAGAAAAATTAAAGTACAATCCAATAGTTAATGTAAGCTATCAAAAAGACCATCGACCATGAAAAAAATTAATATAATTTAATAATCTCATTCATTAATAATAAAACTGAAACTCCCCGACCCGTATTTACCGTACAAACACGTACCGGAACTGTAACGACCTGACCAAACAAAGCCCAGCATACAGTGTATACAACATAAACTCTGGCTCAACAGCCCAAATCAAAAATATGAAAGTGGCCCTTCGGCCCAACAACAACTACACGTCACCGGCACCCCGGGGACATCAAATGATATAAACGGCCCAATGGCCCAACAAAAAACAATAAACAGCACAGTGGAAGACTTTAAAACTCACAAAGACACTATATGTGACACTGATGTAAACTAGTGGATCCAAGTCCTGTCCAAGGGAAAACGCTGCAGCCTGTCTGGAGTGCAACATACCTGAACCACAAATAACTCAACCTACGGGATGAAAGCCCGCAGGTGAGGGGTGAGTCTGAAGTGCTCACAACCATGGATAGACGATCAATATGCAACACTAAAAATTACTCAAGGTCAAAAACAGAGGCATAATAGCCAAAATAAAACAATCCAAAAGACTCGACCCAAAACTGGTCCAAGACAAAAAAGACTTAAACAAAATCCAATTTCCAATTTTATCTTTCTGGGCCCCGTCACGGATAAGCTAGGGGTCAGACCTGGTTATCAACATATTCCGAGTGCCAGACCAAACCAAGAGAGCCTAGGGATCGACATCCCAAAAATAGAACCCAGGGATAGACATCCCAAATATAATAACGGGATAGACATCCCAAGCATAGATATGCTTATCACAAGTAAACCAGGTCATGGCCACCACAAAACAGTCTTAAACCATCGAGTCGTACCACAATTTATTATTTAATCCGTTATACCTAATATCAAGAAGACACAGGGATAAATATCCAAAAACTCAACATACGGGGATAAACATCCCAAAACCAAATCACAACAAATGCAACAATCAACAGTGCAACAATCATCAAACACATCAACCGAGTAAAATAGGCACATATTGAAGGAAATCCATCCTCACCTTAGCCGATTACTCAACTCTGAAGGTAATGACCGGTCCAAAGCCGGCTCTTCGGGAAACTGCCCGATACCAAAACCTATACAACAAAACAACATGCTCATTTAAATGCACATAATTGGTATTCTATGATGCCATAAATTTTAAATTGAACATCATCCCCCTCGGTTATATTCCATAAGATTATCTTTAATCGTTTTTAAAACCTTTCCCAAAAATAATATATCGTACGTATATCCGAATATTACTTCGGTTTTTAATACTTTAATTCTTTCCAAAATATTTTTATGAAATTATTTATCATTTTCCAAAAATTATAATCATTATAAAATATTTTTTTTGAAAAGATATGTATTTACATTTATATTTTTAAAATTATTTATATAAAATAATTATACTTCTCCAAAAATATAACTACTATAACATAATTCCCTGAAAATATAGCATATGCTTATACTCCCAAAATATTTATAGTATATATATCATTTCCTAAAGTAGTCATTATTTAGTAACTTTGCAAAGGGTATAATTCTTATTTTAACTACCTTAGCTTTTGAAAATAATATAACATGATAATTAGTTTATTTATTTTCAAAAAATAAACCACATACTCTATGTACTCATTTTTCCCAGAAAATATCCAATCCATATTACATATATATTTATTTTTTTTTATATTTATATTTTTTTCCAGTTTTTATTTCCTATTATTTTTTTATTATCTCGGACTAGGCCAAGATCCAAGCCCAAGCCCAGTGTCAGAGTCCAAGTCACACGCCAGGCCCAGTCCGGCCCACGGTTAGACCCATGCGGATTCGGGTCGTCCCATTTCGCAATCGGGTCAAACCACAACATACGGGTTGCTCACCTTGTGTGGGTCAACGGCGGCGGCGCGACGTGGAAGGGAGGCGACGGCGTTGCGAGCTGCAGGCGGCACGAAGCGCCGACTTCGGTCGGTAGTCGTGGCAGGGAGAAGTCCGAGTAGGGGGGCAGGTTACGGCGAACTCGATCTGTCGGTTTGTTGGCTGGCGGCTGCAGGACTCGGACGACGTCGAGGTGCAGTTGTCGGTAGTGGCGAGGCAACTTGGGCGGTTGGCGACGAGGGGGCGACGTGTCGCGGCAGCTGCAGCGAACAACGAGGTCGTGGAGTCGTGGCGCGAAGAGAGGCAGATCTGCAGGTTGAGGTCGTCTGGTGGCGGCGTCGTCGGTGCTGGTGGCTGCCTTGGTCGTCTCAGTGGGAAGGAAGACAAGGCGGCAGGGCGACGATGACGGTTGCCGTGTGGGGTGGTGTCCGGGCGTGTGGTATCGCGAGGAAGTAGATGATGGTGACGGTGGATGGTGGTGGTCGGCCAGCAGTGGTGTGGTGGGTGGTTGGTGGCTTCTGTGGTGTGTGTTTATTGTTTAGTATTTTTATTTTTATTTTTTTTCTCTGGTTTTGGTTGCAGGGGAAGAAAACTGGTATGTGTGTATCGTTGTTGTTTATGCAGTATTTGCAGGGAAGATTTTGGCAGAGAAGAGATGGAGATGATGGCATGCACTGGAGAGACAAATGAAGGAAAGAAAAAAAAATTCTCACAGGTCACACAGGAAAATCACGGACAGCACAGGAAGGAGGCGGCTGCGTGACCCAATCATGCAGTCGTGTACCGTCCGGACCAGAAAATAACTGTATACCTCCTTAGTTATTTTCCGGTGTGATTTTTCTGAGGATTTCGGGACCCGAAAAATACCAACTTTGGTCCGAAAAATCCACGAGAAAATCCCGAGCGCGTGAAAAACCTCGGTTACGAAAAACGACGCTCGATTTACCTTGAATTAATTACCCAAGATTAATTCTTTCGGTAAATCACTGAAAATAGACTTTTACAGTCCCGGTAAAAATACCAAATTTTTACCCGGGCTGTTACAGTCTACCCACCTTAAAAAAATTTCGTCCTAGAAATTCCGTCTTATCCGTGGGTCCTACCACGATAAGCTTCTGGCACACTCTGCCAGGTGTCCAAACTCAACACGAGATACCGCTTATACCCTTAAGCGACATCTCCTCCGCTTATAAAAACCGAACCTCATAAATGAGACACTCACTCTCAGCCATGGACTCTCCACTAAGGACAAGAACCACCATAGACTCCGAGGATGACAGCTACATCGGTGGTACTGCTTTCCCGACAAGCTCCGATGAAGAACCTCCCAAGAAGCAGTTCAAGACGGACACCATCAGTCTGAAGGAAGATGTGGTGGTCTCCCCAAGACAGCGAAAGAAGAGTGCCAACAAGAAAGCTGAGGATAGGAAGGGCAAGGCAACGGCTGAAAGCAGCACTCCACTGCAGACGCTATCGCAGTTGAACGTTTCACTGAGGAAGGTCAGCTCGGCGTTGATGCAGATAGAACTGGCGTGTGCAGAACTCTTTCCTCACGTGAAAAACATCCAAAAACTTGTAAAAGACCTTGAGAAGCATGTAACTCAATAGAGTACTTCTTCTCCATTGTAAAACCGTTATGAATAAATAAAATAAGTTTTCTTTTAAAATCAAAACTCTTATGTTAAGAAGTCTTACGTTAAACAGAAAATCAAAACATCTCAAAGCAAAACAAAAATCAACAATAATAATATAAAATCAAACATAAAGAGATTAAAAACAAAATTCGTTTAACAAAACCAAAACATAAAGAAGTTAAAACAAAACATGTTTTCATGATCAGCGCTCACATCGGTCGTAAACATCTCGATCCCGAGAAACGTAACATGCCCAGCTAATGGTAATGCCGGTTCCCCTCGTGGAAAAGACATCCGTTAACTCGCAAGGTGACGATCACGAGCAAGTCCTGTGTCCCTCGAAAGAAACGTTATCCTCTTGTTCACAAATTCCGCATGAGCCAAAAACGTCTGTCAAGTCTCGTATCCCTCCATGATGTCCGAACAGGTGTAACCTTGTCGCACATGCACTCTACTCGAGGTATGGCCCCATCAATCTAGCCTCAATGGTCACGAATGCATGTGATAAAAGATGCAGGAAAAAGTCATAAAAAGATTAAAGCAAGGTAACCAAGGCGATAGAAAATCGTGAGATGGGAAGGGGCTGAAAAACACTTGCGTTGGTAGCCCCAAAACACACAAAGTGATGAAGTGATAAATGAGGCAATGGCAAAATTTTCAAAAAGCAAAATCTTGAAGATCGAAAACGGTAATCACGCTCCCCATAAGAGTATAAAAAACGGAGTGGTGAGATGTAAATCATCAAAAGCATTTTGAAAGAGAGTTTTGTATCACGTTTAGAAAAAAAATAAACACAAAACACGTCCAGAAAAGACACAAAATCGCCAAGTCAGAATGCCTGCTCCATCATTCGTTTTCTTCGTCGAAGGTGCCTCCCTCGGCAGGAGACATCAGCTGGCCTACCGCATGATCAACGAGCATCCAGAGGAACTACCGAACGAGCTCGGCAGGATGCCCCGTCTGGTCTTCGGCGACGAACTCTACTCCTCCAGATTCTTCGTCACTCCCATGGAAGAGACGTTCTTCCTAGAGGACCAAGGTACTCTGAGGACCTCCTTCTACGGCTCGACCAATTCCATGATGTTTTTCATTTCTGAAAAACTTCAGGAATTTAACCTAAAGCCTACTTGCCATTTCCTGGACCAAGGCACCTACTACCAGCTCTCGATGACTGCCCAGAGCATGCCCAGAGTCACTCGGTTACCTCCAACTTGGCCAAAGGCCCGACTACTGGTGTGGAACTGTAGAGGAATCGGTAGGCGTTCCCAGGAGTTCTCCGTACCCTGAAGGACCTGAAGAACCAGTACAAGCCTAACATGGTTCTTCTCACGGAGACCCAGTGGTAGCCTGAAGATGATCACGGTGTCATCCCGCTCCGGTTCCCTCCAGCAAACCGGTTCGAGCTTCCTAGCCAGAACGATGCGGACGGCATGTGGTTCTCGTGGAACGACAGCATCAGGGTGAACATCAACAATGACCCCAATAGCTTTAGGGTCAATGTCGCACCGAGAAGATGAATGTTTTTTTTTTATAATAATATAATGTAATGTAATATTAATGTTTGTAATAATCATATTAGTAATATTAATAATATTTATGTTTCCGCTTATTTATGGCATCATTTACCTCTTATGTGTATGTTCTCTGGCAAGCTGACGTCCCTTGACTGGATCCATAATGCACTAACTAAATGATATAAAATAATAAACGAATGGAGCGAACTATGCAAACAAGAACAACAAACACACAAGGACTGCCAAACAAGACTTAACGCCCGCTCCGCTACCAAAATGAAGCGCCCCGACCCGTATTCACCGTACACAGTAAACACGTGCCGAAACTGTAATGACCTGACCAAACAAAGCCCATAATACAGTGTATACAATAGAAACTCTGGCTCAATAGCCCAAATCAAAAATATGAAAGTGGCCCTTCGGCCCAACAAGAATTACACGTCACCGGAACCCCGGGGACATCAAATGATATAAACGGCCCAATGGCCCAACAAAAACAATAAACAGCACAGGGGAGGACTTTAAAACTCACAAAGACACTGTATGCGACATTGATGCAAATTAGTGGTTTCGAGCCCTGTCCAAGGGATAACGTCGCAGCCTGTTTGGAGTGCAACATACCTGAACCACAAATAACTCAACCTACGGGATGAAAGCCCGCAGGTGAGGGGTGAGTCCGAAGTGCTCACAACCATGGATAGACGATCAATATGCAACACTAAAAATTACTCCAGGTCGAAAACAGAGGCATAACAGCCAAAATAAAACAATCCAAAAGACTCGACCCAAAACTGGTCCAAGACCAAAAAGACTTAAACAAAATCCAATTTTCAATTTTATCTTTCCGGGCCCCGTCATGGATAAGCTAGGGGTCAGACCTGGTTATCAACATATTCCGGGTGCCAGACCAAACCAAGAGAGCCCAGGGATCGACATCCTAAAAATAGAACCCAGGGATAGACATCCCAAATATAATCACGGGATAGACATCCCAAGCATAGACATGCTTATCACAAGTAACCCAGGTCATGGCCACCACAAAACAGTCTTAAACCATCGAGTCGTACCACCACTTACCACGTGACAATTATATTATCATCATTCAAAACCAAATCACAGGGATCAACATCCCTAACCAAAATACCGGGATAGACATCCCTATCCAAAACCGAGGATCGACATCCTTATCACAATTTATTATTTAATCCGTTATACTTAATACCAAGAAGACACAGGGATAAATATCCAAAAACTTAACGTACGAGGATAAACATCCCAAAACCAAATCACAACAAATGCAACAATCAACAGTGCAACAATCATCAAACACATCAACCGAGTAATATAGGCACATATTGAAGGAAATCCATCCTCACCTTAGCCGATTACTCAACTCTGAAGGTAATGACCGGTCCAAAGCCGGCTCCTCGGGAAACTGCCCGATATCAAAACCTATACAACAAAACAACATGCTCACATAAATGCACATAATTGGTATGCTATGATGCCATAAATTGTAAATTGAACATCATCCCCCTCGGTTATATTCCATAAGATTATCTTTAATCGTTTTTAAAACCTTTTCCCGAAAATAATATATCGTACGTATATCCGAATATTACTTCGGTTTTTAATACTTTAATTCTTTCCAAAATATTTTTATGAAGTTATTTATCATTTTCCAAAAATTATAATCATTATAAAATATTTTTTTTGAAAAGATATGTATTTACATTTATATTTTCAAAATTATTTATATAAAATAATTATACTTCTCCAAAAATATAACTACTATAACATAATTCCCTGAAAATATAGCGTATGCTTATACTCCCAAAATATTTATAGTATATATATCATTTCCTAAAGTAGTCATTATTTAGTAATTTTGCAAAGGGCATAATTCTTATTTTAACTACCTTAGTTTTTGAAAATAATATAACATGATAATTAGTTTATTTATTTTCACAAAATAAACCACATACTCTATGTATTCATTTTTCCCAGAAAATAACCAATCCATATTACATATATATTTATTTGTTATCATATTTATATTTTTTCCAGTTTTTATTTCCTATTATTTTTTTATTATCTCGGACTGGGCCAAGGTCCAAGCCCAAGCCCAGTGTCAGAGTCCAAGTCACACGCCAGGCCCAGTCCAGCCCACGGTTAGACCCACGCGGATCTGGGTCGTCCCATTTCGCAAACGGGTCAAACCACAACATACGGGTTGCTCACCTTGTGTGGGTCAACGGCGGCGGCGCGACGTGGAAGGGAGGCGACGGCGTTGCAAGCTGCAGGCGGCACGATGCGGCGGCTTCGGTCGGTCGTCGTGGCAGGGAGAAGTCCGAGTGGGGGGCCGGCTACGGCGAACTCGATCTGTCGGTTTGTTGGCTGGCGGCTGCAGGACTCGGATGACGTCGAGGTGCAGTTGTCGGTAGTGGCGAGGCAACTCGGGCGGTTGGCGACGAGGGGGCGACGCGTCTGATGTGTGAATATTTTACACATCATTTGGGATTTATTTCATACCTTTTTGTTATTTATTTTATATTATTTGATTTTATTCTTGCATTTATTTTTTATTTAATTTTAATAAATTTCTTATCCTAGTGTGTGAGGACCTTTTTGCAGGAAATTATGGATTCTTGGTCGTTTTGAAGACGAGCTCTTTGGATATGGACTTAAGTTGAAGATGGTGAAGAAGGAAGGATGAACTTGGTTATTTACCAAATCAAACAAACTGTTTTGACTCTCCTGCATCTTTGGCTTTGAATTTTAAATTTGGAAAAAAAGCCAAATCTTGATCCTGGTTCAAGACGAAATCGCCACCTGATGCAAAGATATGCTTGAAATTTGAACATGGCAACGTGGCCCCTCCTCCACCAACTTGAAGAAAATAATGTTTTTCAAAAATTCCTTGATGTGTGCCTAGCCTAGTGATTATTTTTGGCTGACATGCATCCTTGGCCACGAATTTCCCCTTCCCATTACTATAAATACACACTTGAAGACAAGAAAGGGGGATCATCACTCGTCATTCACCAAGTTGGCACTTCCAACTTTTGCAGCTCTTGTCCTTTATCACGCTTTAGGCTTAGGTTTATGTTTATTTTATTTCCTTGTAAAGCAAACACTTTACTTAGTTTTATAGATTAGATTGTTGTTGGCAATTATTCTTGGAAGGCTTCATCACTTGGTTCAAGGTTGGTAATTTATTTTGTAAT
>JAKUCV010003938.1:0-22224 GCA_028386065.3 Turnera subulata | reverse complement strand
ATACCGTAGAGGAGGGGACGTTTTCATCCTGCTCTTGCTGGTTCTATACTCATAATTAGGTGAAAGATCCTAATCTCCAAGTAAGTAAAATTTGTTATTCGGTTTTGTAGCCTCACATGTGGTTCTAGGGTAGTTTCCTATCTTTCCGCTGCTTGATGAGCCTTTGTATGAGTGTCATATAGCTCTTAGGAAACTTACAATAAGGTGCTAACAAACTATTGCAGATGAAAGAAACAAAGATACGTTGGTAGGCAAAGTGGAGAGTAATCATGCGCTTTAAATGTAGGTTACCTATATCTTGCTTCAGATATTAAAAAGAGACCAGCGAATGATTCTGCCTAAGCTAATTTGAAGAACAGGAAAACTAATTAGAGAAAAGATATACATATATATATATATATATATATATATATAATATAGTACCTGTGCTGTGTTCTCCCCAAGATCTTCCTCCAAAGATCAGAGTAAATGAGGAGAAGGGAGTGATAATGAAGAGAACAGAATGAAGAAAACTACGTAAAAAGTCAATCAAGAAATTGCAGACAAGCTTCGTACAAAGACCAACTTCTTCTTGGAAGTTGAAGTTCCAGTCCCACTACTAAAAATCATTAGCAAACATGCGCAACATAAGTCAGTTTCACAAGCACGGTCAAATACATACTACTCCCTCCGTTTTTTTTTCTTAAGACGTTTTGGGAGTGTTGTTTTGTTGCCATTTGTAATTCGTTTTGATAGTTTTTAAATAATTTGTTCCATTATTTCCTTATTTAACCTTGATTAGTGGTAGGATCAACATGTTTACTCTTTTTCTTTTGTGGGTAGGTTTTTGCTTTTTCTTTTTCTTAGGTGGGTTGTCGTGTTTGTAAATAAAAAAAGGAAAAATGTTTAGTCCAGGCTGTGAAGATAGCCCCACTCAGTCACTCGCGCACCCACCATCCGCTAATTGCCTGCTTCCATTTGTTTATGCAATTCACGATCCCATCCATCTATCGTAGCATGAAATATCTCCATTCATGATTTCAAAAAGAAATATCTCCATCTATGATTAAAAATATAGGACTCATTTGGTATCAAATGAATCAATCTCCTAGGACTAATAGGAGTAAGAAATTAAATTCATTTTACACATAAAATAAAATCGATACAGACAAAGCTAATAATGCTGAGAAATTTCTATTCAATCACAGATTTAATTATTCAGTTCAACTGATTTAAAACCTGTTGTACTAATACATTATCGCATTTTAATTGAATTGGAAGCTGCTGAGCCATTTCTAACTTTGCTTTGTTGATATGTGGAATTTTATATTTATTTGAACCTTCTCGTCGCATAGTCTCGATCATGCATAATTGCAGTGTCACAAATATATGATTGGACTTCACCGCTAAAAATTCTTCGTACGCCTTCACAACCGCAGCAACAAGCTCATCAACGGATTTCGGCGCCTCCTTATACTGTAAAGACTGAATAGCACTAAAAAATCTAAGATCCAAAACATTTAAATCTGGAGAATTAGGGGGTTGACATATCAAATGAATGTCAAATCCATCTGCAGTAGCTGCCTGACAAAAATCAATATCATTTTTATCAATATGAGTTCTTGCATTGTTTTGCTGAATAAATATTGGAGATCTGCAATCCTCTCGTGGCCATTTTTCTTTGATAGCAGGTATAACCTTTTCAATTAAGTATGACTTTATAAGCTCTCTATTCACCGAAGTTATTGGTTTTGTTTCCATCGTACCTGCAATTTAAAACAAATTACTAAACAAATTATTGGTACTAAAATAACCATAAAATTAAATAATTGGTGAAAACATTAAACAACAAAATTGCTTTTTTTATACTTTATAGAATATAGAAAATACCTGCAACTCGATTAACACTTGTTCGTCTAGCTGGCTGATGTGTGATGAATGGAAATACTCCAATTTTTCCAGAAAAAATTTCATTTCCAAACTGATCAAACCTTAGGCGGGCTATTGCAACCAAAAACATAACTTTGCAAATGAAATTCTTGCTCTTGCATGTGCGAAGCGGATCTTCTTCATCAGGTAACAAATAATATTTCTCTGATTTCTTTGTCATGTAAAACCACTTCTCATCAATATGGACGATATTCTGCATGGTGTTAAAAGTAGGATCATGTAGTATGCTATCTTTCTCAAGCATTGATATGCAAAATTGCAATCGAGATCTCTTATTTTCATCCTTTAAAAAGGGCTTTATAACATTTGAATGCCGTCGAATTTCTTTTGCCTTGAGACGCTTCCAAAATGTTGTAGTACTCATGTGTAAAGGAGATGCCATAGCTCGAATTGTTGTCCGTTGATGTAAAGGTATCGAACGAAAAGCGTTCACATCGAGTTCGATTCTCTTACGCCCACAGTTTTTAGTCCTTTGATTAGACGTATCAGCATGTATGCCATCGTCCTTTATTTTTTTCCAAATGCGTTGAACGCTTCGAATACCAATAGCAAATGTTGATGCCACTGTGTTTGTCACCCCTTTTTCCAACTTTCCATTGCAATTTTTCTGTAGTAGCATACTATGAATGGCTGCACGTTTGTCATTACTCAAATAATGACGATGCTTTATTTGATGATCGTTTCCACCTATAAAAAAACATGTAAAAAATAAAATGGATAAATATTTTCAATCAATTGTTTTTTTCCGATAAATATGAACATGAAAAATTACATAAATATTTTAAAAGACAACTGTACCATTAATAAAATCTGATACCAATTCTTCTGTTGGCAGCTCAATGTTTAAGTCTATAAGGACTTCTTGCCCTGCAACGAAGCCATTTTAATACTAAGTGTTACTATAATGAATCAGAAACAAATAAAATCTAATTATTTTACCTTAAGTAAAGTAACAGAGACAAAAGAATAGGAAGTTACATCTATAATAGACTTGTATTTACGAAAAGATAAGAGACTTGTATTTACGAAAAGAGAGAACACACTTGTGTTATAAAACACTTCATTCAACACAAGGGGGAACATACAAGGAAAAATTGAAAACATTAAACTACAATCCTAATCAGCCCGCCTAGGCTTCTTCATATTCAGCTCCCACTTCAGGCGGTTGCTCTCTCGGGCCAGATCATTGCTCTCGGTGGCCGCTGCAACCCAGCTGTCACGGAGCCTCTTAAAGGCCTCCTCCCACCGATCTAGCAGCCGGTCTCAGTTCCGGATCATCTTAACCAGCCGCTCATTTTGTTCCACAAGTTGCCGACACATTGCTTCCATGGCTTTTCCGTGCTCGGCCTCAATCCTAATATTCTCACACAGGCCATGAATGGTTGCTTCCATGTCGTCAGCCATAACTTGCTATGTGAAATATGCAGAGAATGATGGTTATATGTTCCTAGTGTTTATGTGTGGCTAGTGTGGTTATGTGAGTTTTTATGGGAGTGGCTAATGGGTTAATGTCACATCTCTCATTAAGCAATACTCCTTGTAACTCGAAAACATCCAAAGTGTTAGAGAAATAATTAAATCGGTGGCAAAATTTTCAAAAAGTAAGATCTTGAAGATCATAAACGGTTTGGAGTTTTGTGAAAAGAATTCAACTTTTCCTATCACCGAAGCAATAATTCATTCTATGGCAAAATTTTCAAAAAGAAAATCCTAGAAGATCGAGAGAGGTCTGCTTTACCGTTTATCGAAAAAAAATCTTTTGGATTTTCCAGGAATAGGTAGGGTCTAGACTTTGAAAAAATAGGTAATCGTATTTCTATAAATGGCAAAATTTTCAAAGATTTTCAAAAAGTAAAATCTTGAAGATCGTAAACAGTATGGAGTTTTGTGAAAAGAATTCAACTTTTCCTATCACCGAAGCAATAATGTAGGCAGTGAGGAGCGTAAAAAATCTGGAGTTTTTTGGGGAACAATGGGATCTATACTTTGCAAAACGGGTAAACATTTTTCTATAAAAGGCAAAACAACGGAAAGCAAGAACCACAAAACTTCTTAAGGCAAGCAAAACGAGAAGGCAAACAAAACCACATCGTTCAGAAAACAAAACACCAACGCGTCCAAAACACGATGCCTGCTCCATCATCCGTCTTCTTCATTGAAGGTGCCAACCTAGGCAGAAGAAACCGGCTAGCCTACAGCATGATCAACGAGCGTCCAGAGGAACAACAGAACGAGCTCGGCAGGATGCCCCGTCTGGTCTTCGTCGACGAACTCTACTCCTCCAGATTCTTCGTCACTCCCATGGAAGAGACGTTCTTCCTAGAGGACCAAGGTACCCTGAGGACTTCCTTCTACGGCTCGGCCAATTCCGTCATGTTTTTCATTTCTGAAAGACTTCAGGAATTCAACCTAGAGCCCACTTGCCATTTCTTGGACCAAGGTACCTACTACCAGCTCTCGATGACTGCCCAAAGCATGCCCAGAGTCACTCGGTTACCTCCAACTTGGCCAAAGGCCCGACTACTGGTGTGGAACTGTAGAGGAGTCGCTAGGCGTTCCCAGGAGTTCTCGCATACCCTGAGGGACCTGAAGAACTAGTACAAGCCAAACATGGTTCTTCTCACGGAGACCCAGTGGCAGCCTTAAGACGATCGCGGTCTCATCCCACTTCGGTTCCCTCCAGCAAACCGGTTCGAGCTTCCTGGCCAGAACAATGCAGGCGGCATGTGGTTCTCATGGAACGACAGCATCAGGGTGAACATTAACAACGACCCCAATAGCTTCAGGGTCAACGTTGTACCAAGGCGATGAATGTTTTTTTTTAAAAAAATATCAATGTAATAATAATATTAGCAATATTAATAATATTTCTATTTCTACATATTTATGGCATCATCATCTCAAACCAACTTCCAATTTCCATTTTTCTTTCCCGACAACCCCATTCTTTCCCTCTCTCCCCATTTTTCTTTTTCTTTCTTCATCCTTATCTCTTCCTTTCCTATTTCTTCACGCCCAAACCGAGCCATCTTTCTCCCCCATCTTCTCTTCTCCTTTCTCTCGCCAAGCCAAACGCCAAACCCGTCTGCTCTCTCATTTCTCTAGCCGCCGTCCTCGTCATCTTGCTTTCCTCGCCATCGAAGATGCCACCGCTCGTGGCGTCTGGTAAGCGGGCTTGCCGGTGTAGAGGGAGGCGACGGTGAAGAATGTTGTGTATTCGGAGTGGAGGTGTTTATGTTCGGGAAACCTTCTCAAGGAGAGACCTTTTCATGGTTTGAAAAACCTAGAAATGTTCTATATTCTTGGGAGATTTACTTGTTTTCAACTCTAGATAGGTATCTGGTTTCTCCAATTTTCAATGTTGAAGGAAAAGAATGGTACCGCAAAAGAAAATCTGAATATCGATATTGTATTTTATGTTTCTTCCCTTTGATCAATCCGTATGTACTAGCTGCTCATTGTTGATTCTTATGTTAATGTACTTAGGTTTTTGTGGCTTCACCCCAAAGGAGATATACTTTCAGATGGGAAACATATCTCTCTCTCTCTTTTTTGTTTGAGTAATCTTCATGGGAGAAAAGTTTTTGTACATTACAAGCTGAGATTGAAGGATCAGAGTAGTACCAAGCATTATGAAATTACAGGTTAATTAGTCAATTCACTATCACTAATATGTTTCCTGCTAATCGTTTGTGATAGATAAGTGCATCTTTTTTTTTTTGGGTTTTGCAGGTAAAGGTTGGTTTGAAGAGTCCAAGAAGAATTATCAGGGTTGGGCTAACTTCATGCGCCTTGATCTTATCAAGCAGAAAGAGAGCGGATATGTAGTGAATGACTCTATCATCATTGAAGCAGAGCTGATTCACATATCTCCCCTAATAAATACATGACATGAATTATATGAAAGTAGTAATACTTAGTTGCAATGACTTTATCTATGCAAATGGCTTTGTTGGTTTGTTCTGAAGGTATTACTACTCCCCTGCCCAGTTGTCCTCCTCCACGGCCTTCCGTTGCAACTGTTTTTATGTCTTTGAGGTATATTGATTGCGAATAGCATATATGGTTTGTTAAAATTAGCAAAGTTTTTTTACCAAAGTTTGCCTATATATTAGCCTTCTGGAAATTACCTCAGGTGTTGGGGGATATACAAATTCAACAAGTCTCTAGTTCTTGGCCTACTGTTCTCACTAATCCTCGCTAATGGCGTTCTTCTTTCTTTTCGGCCGTTGAAGTGCCCAATGGGGGAAGAGCTAATTAAAAAAGTCAAAGAAGTAGACTGGAACCCAAGTATGACATGGATATTGGTACTTTTCTTCATTGCGAAGATGTTGCTTTTCTTTTTTTTCCTCCTGTGTAATGACTGATCCATAAAGTGGCTAAGTTAGTGTACATGGTTGCTTGTCATTACTTCAGAGAACAGCAACATAAGTTTTATGTATTTTTGTGATCCTTGAGCGTGCCATTTTCTGATACATCTCGTTTTCTGACGCCAGACAATGGTTTTACATGGGCCTTTCTCCTCTTCAGCAATATTCATAAAAATAAGTGTTTTACATCTTCTTTTTCCTTTCTTGATTGTTTATTGTATTTTACTAGTGGAAGTTTAGTTAAAGTTGGTAACAGTAAAGTGTGCCTTCTGGTGAAGTATTTTGATAGGGATTTCAAAACATAAATTTCAATATAAAGCATAAGAATTCAATATAAAATCTACTAAAGCATAAATTTCAAAACATACCAGGGATATTAATAGGGATTGTGCCATCTGGTGAGGTGTTTTGATCTGCATCCAATACCTCTTCTAGCGGTTCAATGTTTAAGTCGAACAAAACTCCATCACATTCCATTGCTTTTAATATGTTTATTAAGACATAGAAATTAAAAATATCAGTTTGTTAAGTAAAAAGGTGTTTATAAAGTTATAGTGAAAGGGAAAATTTTCAAATACCATCATTTTAAAAATTGGCGTTGGCGCTTAAATGATTTTAATCAAAGTTAAAACAAGAGGTTTGGCGGGCT
Organism: Turnera subulata; assembly: GCA_028386065.3. Classification (NCBI taxonomy): domain Eukaryota; kingdom Viridiplantae; phylum Streptophyta; class Magnoliopsida; order Malpighiales; family Passifloraceae; genus Turnera; species Turnera subulata. The sequence continues at coordinate 15,276 of JAKUCV010003938.1, read as the reverse complement.
AATGATAATTTTGTTAATAAAGTTAGAGGGTTAAACTTGTCAATAAGTAAGTGAGTTTATGAAATTAAAGGCATTTCTTGAGGGTTGTGCACAACTCCAAAACGTCTTAAGAAAAAAAACGGAGGGAGTAATAAAGTAAGTAAAGGGACTTTTGAGTAAATTGCAGTCCGTACTAATTCAAAAGTACCGTTTAGGGATCTGTACTTTTTTTTGTCTCTTTTACGGATCTGTACTCCTATTTTCCGTCCCTTTTAGGGGTCTCGGGAAGGCCCTTGATGACGTGGACTGCCCGGCCCGTAAGTGAGGCATACGCGCCCCCTTTTTTTGACACGTGGAAGCGCGTGAGGCGCGTGTAACTGTCCACCATATCAAGTGGGCCCCCTGTCTCATTTTTTTATTTAAAAATATATTTCTAATTGTTTTAATACAAATTTAATTTCTTAAGTTGTTTAATAGAAATGAAAAAAAAGAAAGGAAAAAAATTAAATCCCACCGCCTGAGTCAACTCTCTCTCATCTTCCTCTCCATCATTTTCTCTTCCTCTCAACCAAACCTAGCCACCATTGCCTACACCACTACCGCCATTTCTCTCACACCCCCACCTCTCTCCCCACTCTTTTCCATTTCCTTGGTCGAACGAGGCACAACGCGCCTAGTTCTCTAGGCAGCGATGTCGAGACTCGACTGTGGTGGGCTTGACGGCAAGAAAACCTATGGCGGAGGACAAAATCGAGGGCATCGAAGGTCGTCTTGGGAAAAGAGCTGTCGTGATCGAAGCTCGATGACAAGGAGGTGGTTCGCTGCGGTCTCTATCGATTTGAGGATGTGTTGACCTGATGGAGCGATTACCGAGGATGACCTCGCTTGGGCTTGTTCTTCGGCGAGGCAATCTCGAGTCTCGATCAAGGATTCGACGGTGAGGGCTTGTTTATCTCTTGATTTCATTTGGTTTAATTGTGGGTTGAGTTGGTTTGTCTCTAGCAGGGTTTATTATTGACATTTTTGGTTCATTTGGGTTTTGTTTTATGGAATCGGGAGTGCTATTGGTTCTTATTGTTGGTTGTGCTACTGGTTCAAGTAGATCCAGAGAAGTCAAGGTCGGGTTCTTGTTTGGTTTTGGTCTATGGACAACTTGAGCACATTGATGGGTTGTTGTATCTTTCGACGAGGGGAAGAATTGCAGAATTCGACGAGGGGACGGGGAAGGGAATAGCAGCTGGGCTGGGAGCAGCGGCGGGCAATGTCGTTGGCGATTTATTGCTAGTGTTTGGCCTTCAGGTTGCGGCGGCAGAGAGCGTACCACTTGTCGCGGTAGGCGTCGATGAGGGCGACGGTCTCTTCGTGGGAACAGCATGGCGGTGGGAGGCGTCGGGGGTTAGTGGATGGTTGAGGCAGAGCCGGGAGAGCCTAGATGGGCGGTGAAGACTGCAGAAGGTGGTGGCAGGGATGATGGTGAAGGCGCAGGCAGTTTGGCAGAGGAGGGCGGCGACTTTCTCGGTCTTCGATTTTAGTTCGCTGCACGGTTTTTTTTCCCCAAAGAGCTCATCGTAGTGTTTATGTTTTTTTGTCTTGAATTTAAGAAATACAAGTTTTTGAGATTATTTGGAAAAACCTTTGTTTTTGTATTGAATTTAAGAAATATAAGTTTTTGAGATTAATTGAAAAAAAACCATTGACCTAAGACTGTAGGTTGAGAGAACAAAAATTAGTTCACATATTTTTTAAAAAGAATTTAGAAAATAAAAATATTTTAATGAATTTTTTAAAAAATAATAGTTATGAAAAAATATAATATTTTTGATGAAACAAGAATATATATATATATAATGCTTTAAGAAATAATAAATCTTTCTAAAAATATTTGGAAATTTAGTTTTTGGCAAAAATTTGGAAGTGGGACCCACTATGGACAATAGGCATCACTCCCTGCCACGTGTAATGCATCCAGGCCGAGCAGCCCACGTCATCAGTGGCTGCCCGAGACCCCTAAAAGGGACGGAAAATAAGAGTACAGACTCGTAAAAGAGACAAAAAAAATACAGAGCCCTAAGCGGTACTTTTGAAATAGTACGGACCCAAATATACGATTTACCCAAGGACTTTTTTGTACGTTTTCTAGTTTTTAGTTTCTTTAGAACCAAAATCCTTTTTTATCATTTATGATTTTAAATTAATGAATAATCCCGCATATAAACTAAGGGAGGATATTGTAGGCTCAACTTGACCCAATAGAGACATATATGGATTGACTTCCCAAAAAAATGAGTGGAAAATCATATAAATCTAAGTCAATTTACGAGACAAAAAACAAAAAAGACAAAACATGTACTGTGCTAATGAAGAGTTTTTCTCTTTTCTTTCATCGGAAATTCTTTCATTAACTTAAAGACTATCTTTGTATACAATGGATAAATAGTTAAAATCTGCAGATGGCCAAACTGTTGGCTTTTCAGCTTAAGAACATCGATGTTGAACTTGTAGCATCGATGTTCTGAGGCTACTGAAACTTCGAGCAATTCGGCCGAACGATTAGAACATCGATGTTGTGTCAAAAACATCGATGTTTGATGGCTTTGTTACTCATGAAAATCGATGTTGAATCAATAATATCAAAACAAATCGGCCGAACGATTATAACATCGATGTTGTGCTGGGAAATTCCCAGAAATTCTACAGAAACCAAGGTTGACTTTCTTGGTTACTGTTGTATTGATTTTCTCTCAATTTACTCAATCATTTTATTTTAAACCACTCTGAACAATCAGAGTAACATTGAAGTGAAACACCAACATTTTTCTTAACTTGATTTCACTTGATTGCAACTGATTACAAGACTCAATTATATAGGCAGAAAAACAACCTATACCCATTAAACATGACAGCTCACACTTGCTTTTCCTTAGACACTAATAATGGTACAACTCTTCTTTAATGGCACAGCTCATAAAGAAGAGACACACAACAACTAAAGATAATATAATTGATCAACACAAATCAATAATTAAAGACACACTCAACTAACCCACTTATAGCAATAATAGAGTGGACCCAAGCTTAGTGCTACAGCTTGATCACACTCATGCAGCTTGATCACATAATCTAACACTCCCCCTTGAGCAAGCTGCCCTTCAACTTCATCTTCATTTTCAACTTCAATAGACCTCATCAATAGCTTGAACTGAATTCTTGTCAATGACTTGGTGAATAGACTTGAAACTTCCCATCCTTTTTTTTGTTTTGTTTTTTTTTGTTTGTTTTTTTTTTCTTTGCAAGACATCTTCTTAGCAGCTGCAAAATCAAACAAATCATAAAACTCTAATGACTTCTCTTCAATGCATCAACTCAAACCTGTTCATCTTTAATTTCAACAGGCTCTTCAATAGTTTGAGCCTGTTTCCAGAACTGAAAGCTCTTCATCCTCTTTTTTCTTTTCCTTTTCCTAGTAAAATACCTTTTCCTATATAGTTTGACATTTGAAGCATCAAACATATCATAGAACTCCAGTGATTCATCTTCAATGAGACTGTCAACCTTTTTCCACCATTTGATTTTCTGGTTTTTACTTTTTCCATTCATTTCCAGAATTCTACAATCAACAAACTCATCCTCCACACATTGAATCTCAATAACATTTTCTTTTTCAGGTGTGTTTAAACCTGAATCACCAATTTTACTCTCCACTTCAATTAATTTGCAATTGGAAAAATCTTTGAACTCCAAATACAAATTCTCACAAACAACAATTTCAACATCATTTTTCACAACAATTTCATGACTAAAATCTGTGAGAGTCTCATCAAGCATAACCACTTCATCAATTAATCCAAAAATATCCAAACATTCATCACAAACAACCACTCCAGAATCATCACTTTCCACAGATTCAATAGCTTTTTCAAGACTATAATCTGTGAAAATCTTATCAACCACAACATCATCAAAACATTCATCAATTTCAGAATGCTTACCAATAAACTCATCACTTTCATCATTTGCAACCAAATCAGAGCCATTTGTTACCTCTGATTCAGCATTTTCCACAAGATCAACACAACAATCTTCCTCCTCTTCATTGTTCCCGGACTCATTTTCCTGAAACAAAATCACTTCATTTTTTTATAAACGATTTTCTGTCCGACAAATCCAAGTCGAACTCTTCCTGTAACTGCTGAATCAACATCTTTATGGTAATTGTGTTGTGGTCAGAACTTTGAAGAACTTCCCTCAACCTTTTAATGATCTTCCAATCAGAAACCATCTTCTTGGAATTTAGCAAATCGAAAAAGGCAGGACCTGTAAAGAAAGAACCTACTCCGCTACTAATTGTTGGCTTTTCAGCTCAAAGAACATCGATGTTGAACTTGTAACATCGATGTTCTGAGGCTACTGAAACTTCGAGCAATTCGGTCGAATGATTAGAACATCGATGTTGTGTCAAAAACATCGATGTTTGATGGCTTTGTTACTCAAGAACATCGATGTTGAATCAATAACATCAAAACAAATCGGCCGAACGATTATAACATCGATGTTGCTATTATAACATCGATGTTGTGCTAGGAAATTCCCAGAAATTCTGCAGAAACCAAGGTTGACTTTCTTGGTTACTGTTGTATTGATTTTCTCTCAATTCACTCAATCATTTTGTTTTAAACCACTCTGAACAATCAGAGTAACATTGAAGTGAAACACCAACTTTTTTCTTAACTTGATTTCACTTGATTGCAACTGATTACAAGACTCAATTATATAGGCAGAAAAACAACCTATACCCATTAAACATGACAGCTCACACTTGCTTTTCCTTAGACACTAATAATGGTACAGCTCTTCTTTAATAGCACAGCTCATAAAGAAGAGACACACAACAACTAAAGATAACATAATTAATCAACACAAATCAATAATTAAAGACACACTCAACTAACCTTCTCATAGCAATAATAGAGTGGACCCAAGCTTAGTGCTACAGCTTGATCACACTCATGCAGCTTGATCATATGATCTAACACAAACCACATAAGCAGCAAGAGAACAAGTCCAGAAAAAACTAAAATCTACAGAATTACCAGTTCTATATACAAAATTAACTTTTAAGTTTTAAAATAAAAAAGCTCCTCAAAATTGCACCAATAGATTCCACCAAGGCTTCAATAGGATTGTGTAGTAATCAAGCTAAACAACAATCTTATTCAAGCCCAGACATTTTGCTCATTCCAGTCCACTATTGTTATCCTCCCAAAGCCTCAGCCATTAAAAGCAGATAAACACCTTCTTGAGCTGAAAAACTAATAAGAACAGATCCCTTTATCATCTCATAAAACAACTGCTACAACAGCACAAGATTCACTATCATGACATCAATGATTATTTTAACCAACCAGGAGGAGATTGCCATACAGTGGCTCCAAGAAAAAAAAAACCACTTCTTATCAAGTTAGTAATTGGGATAACTTCTTGCATCTCACCGAAAACACTATTAAAAGGCCTTAATTTTTTTTTTTTCTTTTCCCGTTCTCTTAGTGGGTTTTTATCAAGATCATCCTCTTCGCACCTCATCAAGCTCATGGCATAGAAATGCACTTCCTTCCTCATTTCCATCACACATATATGTACACCTCATGTCTGATTCTTAATATCCAACTTTCCTTAATCTCTCTAGCTGTGTGGTCTTGATTAATTCTTAAGACAGATATGATTGTGGTGGTCACCGTGGCGCAAGCCTTTTTGTACTGACTAGCTAGTGAGCCAATTGATATTAAGAGAGATTACTGGGAAAGAAAGTGCAAGCAAAAATTAAAGTTTGCGGCAGAAGTAAAACATGAAATAAGCAAGAAAAATGACATTACAACCAGGAAATACCCAAGTTCAAACAGAATGGTTCCAAAGCTTTTGGGAGGGGTTAGAAGATCTGCAGCAGCTGCATTTTGGGTTCTGACAGCACATGAAAAAATGCAGAGAAATAATCCTCTTGAGGCTCATAGAGCACCCCTAATACCGGCAGAATTTAGAGTACTGGCCCGAAGTTGAGCCATCAGTGTTCTACTTAAAAATTCCAGTTGGATGGTCCCGCTAAAAAAATGCAGAAGAATGGTTAAAATAAAAAAATATTAAGAGGGCAAAAAAGTCAAATCAGCGGAGGATCTGTGCCAGCGACTCTCTCTGGTGGATTCAGCATGCCGCAGGATACCCTTAGCAGTGGGATGTTCCCGCTCAAACTGTTCCAGCAACTCTTTGGAACCAATAATGCCTTCTCGAAGAGATGGTAGAAGAGGAGCTATTGGTATTTCTTCTTTAGTGTCCGACATAGACCAAGTTTAAATACCTGGAGAGACTCACAAATTAGTGCCCTGTCACAAATGCTTGTGAGTTGTGGCAGATAGTAAAGTCTTAATATTCTTAATTTGGGGAGACTGAATTGAGAAGTGATGTAGCTTGGCCCACTGTCTTCACTTGCTATTATCTCTTCGGTTCCTCCACATCCTTCTATATCAATCACTTCCAGGTTCTTGAGGTTTTGCAGCAACCCCGGAGGGAACAATGTCTTCATTACGTGACAGCCGAATACATAAACCTCCTTAAGATGGCTAAAGATATTGCCATAGGATTGGCACCATCCAGAAGTAGAAAAAGACGACACCAAACATTCTATTCCATCACACGAATCCATCTTAATTTTCCTCAATTCAGTTGCAGTACTTACAGAAACTAGTAAGCTCTCAGGACACCTGCAATCACATAACAATAGATCTTCAATGCCTTGTGGAAGTTTATCAAACTGTCTGCTAAGATCACATTTCTGCATCTCAACAACTCTTTTACCAGTTGGATCTCTATCAATCCCACCCCGCCCAGAATTCATAAAAACATGGAAACTTGCTAGTGGGTTGTTGTGTTTTTGGAATTGCAAATAACTGTTCAACCCAACCAAGTCTTGGAAACCACAAACCAAAACTTCCAAATTCCTTACGCCACCTACCTCCTCTCCTTTAACTAATGTGTGAAGATTGAGGTATTGGAGACGGGAGAGATTTGGTAATATGCCAGCGGGGAAAACCTTTAAATCTCTGCAACTTATATTGAGACACCTGAGGTTGTGGAGCGACGCCATACAGTGGGGCACTTCTTTAAGTCTACTGCCATATAAATCTAAAGCCTTTAATTCTTGAAGCTTGGCAAGCGATGGTACATGCTTCAAATTGTCACAGTACGCAAGGAACAACCCAGTGAGCCTCACAAGATTAGAGATGGAACTTGGCAATTCTTTGATGCCAGTTCCCAAAAGATCAAGAATTTTGAGACCAATAAATTTCTGGAGAAAACAATCGCCAATATCTTCTAACCGCCTATTCAAGCTTAACAAAAGAGTTGACAAATCAGGACAGCATGGTGAGTGGCCAGAAGGAATGTTCTCTATATCGTTGTTTATAAATGAAGCTCTACGCAAATTTTTCCTCCACCTACCCACATCTGGCAATGCTCTTAATTGCTTACCAGCTTCAACCATCACGGCTGACTTGTCTCTTAATTCTTGAAGGCCAACATCCCTAATCAGGTCATGCATCTTCACAGTTTTCTCCGAAGATGTACAGCCTTCCAACAACAAACAGTGGCTTACTAGTTTATTAAGCATGACATGGCCTTTATCAACCTCTTCTTGTCTTCTTTTCCCTTTTATTATTCCCTCACAAATCAAGAGCTCTATTAGCTCCATCCTGTCAATCCCAAAATCCTCTGGAAACAATGCACAGTAGAGGAAACATTCCCGCAAAGATGGGTCTTCTAAACGAGCATAGCTCAATCTTAATACAGCAAATACCTACTGCTCCATGTCATCGCCTTTTGTAACCATTGACTCTGTTAGTTAATCCAATGCATTCCTCCATTCACATACATCATCTACTCCTTTCATGCTTCTTGCCATCACCTTAACAACAAGCGGTAACCCGGCACATTCCCTTACGATAGATTTCACAAGTGCTTCATCATCTATCTCAATATTCTCAGTCTTCTCCTCGAACAAATCCCTAGATTCTTCCTCCGAAAGAGTTTCTACTTTGACATTATTCTTTTTGCAACCCATCTTTCTACAAACCTCATATGATCGAGTTGTAAAAATCAACTTGCATCTGTTTGACCCCACTTGAAGTCCCACCTCCTTCGTATCAAAATCATCCCAAAGATCATCTAAGACAAGAATGAATTTCTGTTTTCTAACCAACTCTTCATATAACTTTGCTGCCCTTTTCCTTATCTCGTCCTCTTTTGAAATATCTATTTTAATAGCCTTGGCAATACCATCTTGTAACTTGTAAATACTAAAATCTTGGGACACAGTAACCCAGTCAGTTGGAGGAAAAGAGTTTGATCTTTTTTGAAGTTGATTGTAGGACTGTTTCCTGATATTCATACTCGTCCAGAGCTTCTTCCTCTGCCACAGGCTGATTTTGCCTCTCGATTTCTTCAAGATAAGTGTATGCCCAGGATGCTTGATGAAGTGCCTCCTGGATCTTCTTCGTATTCAATGAATCATAAGAACAAGATCCAACTTTCGTAGCCTTCACGCACTCTTGGTAGCGGAGCTTGGTTTCTAAAGTTTTCTAAGTTGCAAGGATAAAAGGTATGACAGCTTAACCTCTTTTCTAGGAAGGCTGTTCTTCACTTATCAAAAATTTCTAATTACTGCACTACATCATTCTCATTCAAAAGGAATAGGCTCAGCCAAAAGGCTACAGGGTAATAATTTTGAGTCCCGTTTAGTTAGATGAGGCCGCCCTATTATGAGAATATGAATGGTGAATACAGTAATGGAGCGTTTTGAAAAATCTATACAGGAATGGTATGATAAGGCAAGAACGGCTAACCTAGAATATCTAAACCTTGAATTACCCCCTCATTTGCAAATTGCTGAATAAACTCGAAAAATTGTTGAAATTAATTTTAATAATACCTCAGTTACCTATGATCGTTTGAACCTTTTCTCTCGCATAGCTCTAAGACATTTCTATAATATCGCACAAGATTTCAAAGACCTCAGTGAATATATATTGGATTGTCAGAATAAGACAAGCAAGGCATTAAAAACATTGCAGACTTCATTGGACGAATTGAACTCCTCTTCCCCAGGACAAATTAAGAGAATACTTGATATCTCTTCAAAGGACTCTATACTTCAGAACCAGAATCTCTTAAATATCCTTAAGGAAAATCAAGGTGTTATTCGACAGATTCAAAAGAAACAAGAAATTTTCACAAAAGAGCATTTTACGCAACAAATTGCAGAACACCCGAGGTCAAAGGAGCAGCAATCATCCATCAAAGAAATCCAACAGCGAGTATAGAAGATAGAAGAGCTCCTCCAAAATACCCGAAGATTCCTTGGCGTCAATGAACTGGAAGATCACACAGACTGATCCAGCGTATATTGAAGCACTTTCTGCAACCGAATCCATTCAGCCACCAGCCGTTGGATTCAGCAAGCCCGCATCAACACCTCTGGAGAGTCATTCAATCTTGGTGAAGTAGAATAACTTGCTGATACAACTGGTGATTCATATTCAAAGGGACATCCAGGAAGTCAAGGAGCAGCTACAACAAATCAATATCCACCTAAAGGGCAAGCAAACCCAAAATTCAGAAGCATCGGAAGAGGTTGTGGCATCCCTATCAGGTAAACTTGAAAGATTGTCCATTGGAGACTCGAAGCCATCAAAGAAGAAAGGACAGTTGTACATGTTTAAGGATCCATACGATATCTATTTGGAGGAAAAGAAGAAATTTATCCAGATGAGTCGTCGTCCCAACACTACAGCCATCATAAACACAGCACAAGAACATTTGCCAAATCAAGAAGACCAAATCAGAGAGTACAGGCGAGGAAACTGCCTGCGATATGAAGCTGAGCGAAGACTACCCAGGTTTTTCCTACGAAGAGGATACCAGCAGACCTTGGAGAGCCAACTAGACCCTGAACGAGAACTTCAAATCTCCCAACAGGAGAGAGCAAATATGGTACCTGCAGAGCAACTATATACAACCGCATGGTCAGGACCACGACATCTAGTGTACCAGCACTACTCTGAGGCGAGAATATTGGTAACTGGTGTCAATGAACAGCACAACATGAACTTCATTAACCAACAATCCTATGAAAGGTTAAGACGAACAGGGATGCAACACATTCATCTAGGACTCAAGATGGTCCGAATACATGCCCTACATAGGCGAGATGCTGGAACCACAGTTCTCCTTGTGGTCTGGGATACACGATGGGCAGATGACACCAGCATCATCGGAACTATGGAAGTTGATATGGCACGATGAACGCAGCTGGTATACTTTGTACCGGACATGATGATGAGTAGCCAAGATTTCTATAACCATATTGAGCTCTCCATACAGGCTCACGGGTATGAAGATTGGATTGGCAGAGAATGAAATCTGCTTATCACTCGAAGTATGGTTGGAAGAATAACAAACACCAGCTTTACAGGCTTTCGATATAATGTTAGCAATGTTGTGGATTACCTCACTTCAGCAGGTATTCAGGCTGTACCTGCAGAGAGACGAATCACAGAACATTTGTATGGTCAATAGTGGCTTCTTCAGCCACCAAGGCTATCAGCAACCATCCAAAGGCCCAAGAAGGTCCACACCAGGACTAGGCGAGAGGACACCATTAGCCTGAGATTCACAGATTATCGAAATGATCAGCCACCAGGCCCAGTTGAGGTAGACTCTAATGATCAGGAAACATTTCCCGATGAAGAACAATTTGTTGGGGTTTGCCTTTTTCAGGAGATTGCTCGACCAAGGACAGAACAGCATCTTGTTACGAGAACTGAGCACCAGCGACGTAAGTATTTAAATGAAGCAGGATGGGATGTCCATTGCACCACCGGAAAGTATGATGTATGGTGTAAATACATCCCACCACCATCTACCGAGTGGCCCATTAACCCAACAGGCTGGGATGATGATTTTTCTACGCCACCCCCTGAAGAAAAAGGACATGAAAGAGAAGACTCCATGAGTATCTATCGCGAGCTGAAAGAAGTGCCGGATGATACCATGGAACGACAGATGGAGCAACAAAGAAGGGATATAATAAAGGATTACCAACAAGCCTACACTATATAGGATGACTTAATTGAGCTCGATTACCCAAGATTCAGGGAAATTGAGCAAAGGGCTGAAGCCATTATGTCCACATCGGAAGCACAATCTACTCCATATGATCCACCTCGAGATGCAAGCATGAGAACAGGTGTCCAGTACGCACCAGCACGAGGAGAACGAGGACATTCGTCAAACACCCGTTCAACTTTCACCTTTGATCCAAATAGCCTAAAGAAAAAGGCCGGAGGGTATGTAGCAAACCAGTGGGTTCTGCCTTCAGCCCAACAACCGTAGAGGGCAACACTAGTCCTACCAGATGATATTGGCTTGTACCGAGATGTGTTTGATAGATGGGAAAAGGTTACGCTGAATCATATGAATGATCCATCCAAAACTTGGAATGACAACAGATCCAAGGTTGACTATGTGCAAAATTTACTGGGGGAGGGCGAAAAGCTAATTTGGAAACAATGGCAAATGGCCTATCCAGAGGCTTATGAAGAAGTAATCAGACAAGCAGAAGAAACCCAAAATATTATTTCTCAAGTAAGATGGATACTATTCCTCGAAGATCCCTATCAAGGAACTACTGAAGAACAGGATCGTGCGTATAAAGATCTGGAACGCCTATCCTGCAACAATATGAGGGACTTTTGGGACTATTTCCAAGAGTACAAGAGACTTGCAGCAAAATTAGGCTGAATGTATTTAGGAATGGAATTATCCGAAAAATTATTCGGAAGCTGCCAGCATTGATTGGAAAAGAATTGGAGAAAGCATGGGCCGAAAAACATCCAAACCCAGTCATAGCAGTTCTTCCCCGAATTAATTTCGCATATAACTATTTGGCTGAAATATGCAAAAAGGCGGCTCTTCAGCGTAGTCTGAAGGAATTATCATTTTGTGATAAGATACCTCTACCACACTACGGAGAGGAGCGATGATATAAGTTGCGAAAGAGTCAAACCTATAAAGGAAAACCACATGAAACGCATGTACGTGTCTTCAAACGAAAAGATGGAGCAAAAGGGCGCGTCAGAAAATGCAAATGCTATGTTTGTGGAAAGGAAGGGCACTTCGCCCGTGAATGTACCAGCAAGGTAGGAAACATGGCAAGAGAAGCAGTCGTTGAAAATCTTGCCCCAACGGAAGAACTAGATGTTCTCTCAGTAGACATGGATGAGGATGATCCGAGTGATATCTATAACTATCTTGACGGAGAAACAGGAGACTTCGAAGGTATCATAGGACAGGAAGACCTTGCCGTTATGGCAAAGGATGCTGCAACGTGGATAACAGAACCCCGGTTGAAGGGAGCTCAGTGGGATTGCCTACATCCATCACCTCATTATACAGGGAGTATTACAAAAAAGTATTGCCAGTCATGCCATGTTGAGATTGGTCCAGGAATGAAGATGTTTTGCCCAGACTACGAGCTACTCATGTGCCCAATGTGTTCAAAGGTACACTTAGGCATTGAAGTCCACAAAGATGCCCTTATTGGTGAATTACTTCAGTATTTGAACTATTATCAAAAGAAAATGAAAGATCTAAAGGAGGATCTGCAACAACTAGGAAGCAACAGGGCACAATAGAGCAAGGCAAAAGGAATCATTATTCAAGGAGGATAGGCCCATAAAGACAGTGATGAAGAATATGCCTATGCAGAATTAACCTGTCTTACAACAAGTAGAAAGAAGTTGAACAATGTCTACAACATTGGTGTCTGTTTTATTATTCCCGGAGTCTTGGAATTCAGCATTCGTGCCATAGTCGATACGGGTTGCACGACTTGTTGCATTAATATTGACTCAGTCCCAACGAAGGCGCTTGAGGAAAGTCCAATCCATACACAGTTTACGGGCATCAATTCCCGTGATATAGCTACTCAGAAGCTAAAGCCCGGACAAATGGACATTGAAGGAAACAAATTCCAAATCCCATTCACTTACGCATTCAAAATGATGACGGATGGCATTGATATGCTACTTGGATACAATTTTATTAGAGCAAGGTGGACTCCGAGTAGAAGGTAATGTTATCACTTTCTACAAGAATGTAACGGCAATCAAAACAAAGCCAGATGTGGAACTTGCAAATGCAGCAATACCAGAATTACAAATTGAGGAAGAGGAAGAGTTCCTCAAGATGCAGAAGGAAATGACGGCGGTCAACATAGGTCCCGCAGTAGGACCGGCATTTGCACAAATATTTGCTAAGCTCTGTGACCAGCAGCAGCAGCAGGGTTACATTGGAGACAACCCCTTAAAGCATTGGTCCAAAAACCAAGTGGTATGCAAGCTCGACATCATCAACGAGGGTTTAACCATTGAGGATAAACCACTAAAGCATGTTACACCACCAATGAAGGAACAATTCAAAAGGCATACGGACGCTCTACTAGCGCTTGGGATCATCCGGCCAAGTACAAGTAGACACAGAACAATGGCAATGATAGTCTATTCAGGGACAACAGTTGACCCAAAGACGGGAAAAGAAACAAAGGGGAAGGAACGTATGGTCTTTAAGTACAAAACATTAAATGGCAATACATACAAAGATCAGTACTTCCTGCCAGGGATCAACACAATCATTCAAAAGATTGGTAATGCTAACATCTTCTCCAAATTTGACCTGAAGAGCAGCTTTCATCAGGTTGCCATGGAAGAAAAAAGTATCCCGTGGACAGCCTTTATTACCACGGCAGGATTGTTTGAATGGCTAGTCATGCCATTTGGCCTAAAGAATGCGCCCACAGTTTTTCAGCGGAAAATGGATAACTGCTTTCAAGAATGCCAGGATTTTATTGCGGTCTACATTGATGACCTATTGGTCTTCTCCCATGATGAAAAGGAACATGCATGACACCTGGAAGTAATGCTCAACATCTGCCAAAAGGAAGGATTAGTCTTATCCCCAACAAAGATGAAAATTGCTGTGCACGAACTGGAATTCCTTGGAGCCATAATCGGAAGAAAAAGAATCAAATTGCAACCACACATCATTAAAAAAATCTCGGAAGTCCCTGATGACCAGTTAAAGGAGAAAAAGGGAATGCAATCATGGCTCGGAACCCTTAATTATGCAAGATCATACATACCAAGATTGGAGATTCTACTAGGGCCACTGTATGAGAAGACGAGCCCACATGGAGATAAACGGATGAAATCCTCAGATTGGGAACTCGTCCGCGAAATCAAACAGCTTGTTCAAACACTACCGGACATGGAGATTCCACCTTCGGATGCATACATTATCATTGAAACTGATGGATGCATGGAAGGATGGGGAGGTGTTTGCAAATGGAAAAAAAAAGGGGTGACTCACGATCCACCGAGCGAGTATGTGCATATGCCAGTGGCAAATTCCCACAAGTCAAGAGCATAATAGATTCAGAAATCTATGCAGTCATGGAGTCACTCCAAGCCTTCAAAATCTATTACTTGGACAAAGGGGAAATAACACTTCGCACTAATTGCCAGGCTATTATTAGCTTTTACAACAAAAGTTCTAATAATAAGCAAAGTTGGATCTTGTTCTTATGATTCATTGAATACGAAGAACATAGTTGGAAACGTAGTTTTATTTATGATTCATTGAATACGAAGAACATAGTTGGAAACGTAGTTTTATTTATGAGAGGAACTAAAGGATTACACTAGCTAGTTCTGCTAGGTTGTGTTCTCCATCTTGGAGTTCCTTTCTATTTATAAGCGAGGAAAGGTGAAACCGGGTGCACTGTGGGGCCCCATCGTCGGTATCACGAGATTCTTACTTATCTTACACGCAAAATACTTTAATAAGTGTGCTGCTGCCATATGTCCGGTCAGCTTTACACGCATTACACATTATTGAGGTGAGTAGGTCCCACCACATTCCGCACGCATAATTTACATTAATGCGTAAGCACTAACGTTTGTCTGTAGCCGTCATTGCTTACGTAGTTTATGTATCTGGTAGTAGGGGTGATACTAGAGGTGACTAGTATCCGCGCCTGATGGGCTCGCTTGTGTTGTCATTATCTGAGGAACTGTAGTTGGGGTCAAGCTGAGCCCAAGGTTTGGCCTGCCGGGAAAGGCTTCATCTGGCTGCGTTCTAAAAACAGACTGTTTCCAGACATTCATACTCATCCAAAGCTTCTTCCTCCGCCACAGGCTG